>JACEGR010002398.1:28389-130156 GCA_014170235.1 Listronotus bonariensis
AAAAATAATTAATAGTTTAAAAAAAACTAAAAAACACGCTTTTATATGCAACCGAACTAAAAATTAGAAAATAATTTTTCATTAAAAAAATATTGTCATTTCATAGTAAAAGCGTGGGGTGCATTTTACTATTTTTCATAACTTTTCCATCATAGATATTGGCAAATATAATAATTATAACATTTAATATATTAAGCACCCCACGCTTTTACTATGAAATGAAAATATTTTTTTAATGAAAAATTATTTTCTAATTTTAGTTCGGTTGCATATAAAAGCGTGTTTTTAGTTTTTAAACTATTAATTATTTTTCATTTTTTAGTTCGTTATATCAATTAACTTTGCTACTCTTGACAAAATGGCGAAAAAATTTTTTAGTGAACAAGAGTAGCAGCTGTCACGGCTAAATATTCAATTAAAGTGACTATGAACAAAGTATATATTTTGTTTTTATTTTATTAATTTAAAATGTACGGTCACAAAGTAACGGACGAAACCATAAATTCTTTAAGAGTAGCAAAGTTTGAAATGTTGCCAACAGATGGCAACCCACTAAAAATTTCTTCGCAATTGAGTAGCAAAGTTTGGAATGTTGCCAACAGATGGCAACCCAGGTGTTGTTTTTATAATATAATGGAATTTTTTTTCCTGGCGATCAAAAACAAGATAACGGGATACTGTTTGCAGATTATTGCATTGTCATGGGTCCTTAATACGTGTGCAAAGTTTCAAAGAAATCGAATAGCTGGAAGTTGGTTAAAATTAGGCTCAAAGATTCCGTTACATAGAGCAGATGATGATGAAGTTACAACCCAAGTTAATAAAAGCGTGTTAAAAACATTAAATAATGTCGTTTAGCTGCCAATATAAATAAAACAGATCAATAAAATTGCTCTAATGTTAGTTAACCAATGTTAATAATATGTTTTCTAAAGTATAATATGCGTTGAAGGTTTGCCTTCAAAAATCTAATATTTATTTGCCTGCAACAAAAAGGCATGCGTTATTTAATCAGGCAATTCGCCTGCATGTAAAATTTATTGGCAATTGAGTGTTTATTTAGGGTTGACTTTTTAATGCGTATTAGATGTTGGCATAATATTTCCACCAATTGCCAGTGCTTTACTATCAATGCCAATATGAAAATGTATATTGCCGGCAAATAGTGTTTGCTGGGAGGACTTACCGATACGTGGCTATACACACCACCAATATCCATGTTGATCAGTCACTTATTTAAAATGATGTAATATTAAATAATGTCGTTTAGCTGCCAATATAAATAAAACAGATCAATAAAATTGCTCTAATGTTAGTTGAATACCAATGTTAATAATATGTTTTCTAAAGTATAAATATGCGTTGAAGGTTTGCCTTCAAAAATCTAATATTTATTTGCCTGCAACAAAAAGGCATGCGTTATTTAATCAGGCAATTCGCCTGCATGTAAAATTTATTGGCAATTGAGTGTTTATTTAGGGTTGACTTTTTAATGCGTATTAGATGTTGGCATAATATTGCCACCAATTGCCAGTGCTTTACTATCAATGCCAATATGAAAAATGTACATTGCCGGCAAATAGTGTTTGCTGGGAGGACTTACCGATACGTGGCTATACACACCACCAATATCCATGTTGATCAGTCACTTATTTAAAATGATGTAATGCCATAAAAAAGAAAAAAACAATTTGGAAAATAAATGAACTAGAGAAGGCGAGAGTAATTACTTTATTCGAAGAAGATGTTTCTCTGGGAAGAATAGCTCAGCAAGTTGGGAAACCAAGAAGCACTATTCAAAGCCTCAGAACTAAATGGGAAAATACAGGATCATTGGAGAAAAGAGCTGAAAGTGGTAGAAGAAAAAGTTAAACGAAAATCAAGATAATGATCTAACAGATTTTTTGCGAAACAATCCATTTCAGACAGCTGTAGAAGCACACAACCAAACTAATTTTCCTGGGACAGTAAGAACGGCAAGAAATCGTATTAGGAAAAATTCTGAATTGAAAAGCAGTGTAGCTGCTAAAAAGCCATTTTTGACCGATATGAATAAAGAGCAAAGAATGGGATTTGCACTGGAAGATTTATCGCAAGGTATGGATTTTTGGGAAAGGGTAGTATTCAGCAATGAAAAGATTATTCAGTCTTATTGTATCGGGCAGATTAGAGTGTATAGGCCGCAAAATACATGGTACGAAGAAAGATATACACAACATGTTAAAAAAGTGAAAGATTTTCTGTTAATGTATGGGGGTGTATGTCTTTCAGAGGGCTAGGCATATGTCACCGTATTCGAGAAAGATTTAATAGTCAAGCTTATATACACATACTCCAAAATGTTATGTTGCCATCGGTAAACAATATATTTGAACAAGAAAATTTTATATACCAGCATGACAACTGACCCGTCCATACAGCAAGGACTGGCCTCTGGAAAATGTAATTCATTGTTACCTTGGCCCTGATATCAATCCAATCGAAAACGTTTAGTGATATATCGTAAAGGAAATTAACAAGAACAATGGTTTTCATCCACAAAACAGTAATAATTTGTGGAATAAAATTGAAGAAACCTGGAATAATTACAATGTTCACCATGCAGAAATGCTGATTGCATCATTGCCCACACGTTTAAACTTATTAGTAGAAAAAATGGTGCCGCTTTGAAATAATTAGCCAGTGTTAGTTCTCTAATATTTGAATAAAATAAACTATATATTTATTTTGAAGTCATGTATTTTATTGAATATTAATTAAGGTGAGAAAAAGGTAAAAAGCCAAGATTACCAAAATATTGAAAATTGACATAAAATGTTAACCTAAGTCTACGAAATTTTATTTCCGTCACTGTACATACATTAAACAGTATAATAAATATATTATTTATTTGAGGTATATTTCCGTATAACAAGGTCCCATTACAAATTTTATTATCTTTAGTAAACACCTGTAAAGTTTATCCCCAGAATTTTTACAGTCACCTGCCTGCATAATAGAAAAAAACTGTAATATTTAAAAATCTTTTTTTTAGTACAAAAAACGCAAATTGTTGTGAAGTTGACATCCTTGCCGAATGCAATGTATTTTAAAATAGAACATGGATTTTTGACAAATGTTAAAAATATTTACCAGGGACAGCATTTGTACGAGCTTACAAAGAAATGCCCTAATCTAAATACAAAGGGAATGCCGCTAATCCTAAACACAGTTATCAATTTTAGGTGTTCAATCAATAATTTTGACGTATAATACAAATGAATTAAACGTCAAATAACTGATTGGTAAATACTTCTTTATAATTGGTTAATGGCCTAAAACTGATTAATACTGGCTTTAGTATTTGTTATTTTTCTTAATTACAGAGTGTTTGGAGTTTAAAGAATAAAAAAAATCCCCATATAAAATTTAAAAAAAACTTGGTGGTAAGTCAAATAAATAATAATTTAATTTTATGCCGTATGGTGTATCGCAATAGGAAATTCCTTTTATTTTTTACCTTCAAATATTGGCTCCCCCATTGATTGTACAACAAAATTGTATTAAACTATTTTAAAGGCATTGATATTGAAGCTTTATTCATACTGTTGAATGAGTGTTTTCTTTCAATGCCTACTACAATACACTTAAATATCAATTTATGCAATGTAACAGAAAAGGCGACATTAACTGAACCAAATGGTCAAGTTACCTTTGATTTCATTATTATTTTTTAGTTCATGTGTCACTGGTTTTAAAATTTGACAGTTTGCAAATAAATTTAAAATAAATTATTAAAAACTAATAGTAAGAATAAATTTGGATGACTAAGAAGTTGAAAAGGAATTTATACTGTTTTAGTATTATTTCTACAAAAAGTAAGTACCAGTGCATCCAACCTAACTTGTCCACATTTTTAAATGCCTATAACTTTTTATTTCTCAACTTTAAAAAAATGATCCAAAAACCAAATTGTACAGTGATTTTTTTCCGTTATAAAGATTACGCAAAACAATTTTATTAACAATATATATTGACATAACTTACCTTTTTTTTAAATGGGAAACCCCTGTATATTGTGCAACCATTAAAAAGATCTTTTAAAGAGCTTAAAAAAAATACTACATTTAATATATCTATCTTTAATAGTTTCGAAATATGACCATTTAAATCTAAAAAAATATTTCGTGTAATTTCTGTATAATAAAATAAAGTATCATTTTATGCACTTTTTACATAAATAACTATTCTTAAATTACATTTTTCCACGATTGTTACTTACGTTACTGTTACTGAAGTAACTTTTTTAACACTTCAAATTAGTGTTTCGTTTCAATACCTACTACAATAAACTTAAATATCAATTTATGAAATGTAAGGTATCTAACAGTAAACGCGACATCAACTGAATCAAACGGTCAAGTTACCTATGATTTCGTCATTATTTCTTTCAGTTTATGTTGCCACTAGGTTTAAAATTTGACAGTTTGCAAATAAATTTATTTAAAATTAAAAGTAGGGTAGGGCTGGGCTAGTTGAGCAATTTTTCACTGGATAGGTTATAGCTCCTCAAAAATAACTTTTAGTGGCTTATAATGCATACTGATGGATTAGCAATTTATTCCTTATTAATAGTGTCCATAGTAATTTCTTCCTAATAAGTCGAATTTAGGAGCTACATCTATTTTAATGTAGATAGTCAAGTATGCCCAACGTACCCCATAGGTGAGGTAAGTTGAGAAAGGGTATGGGGCTAGTGGAGCACTTAGAAAGTATAGTCAAATCATGGCTTGAATGTTAGATACGTTTACAATAAAAATACATTTTGGCAATTTGCTTTTTATATTTATAATCTTATAGTGACAAAACAACAAATCCCGTTAATAAAACAGCAACGCACCTAGCTTAGCTTAACTATTGGATTTAATATCTATCAATTCATCTTCGTTTTTTAAATATTTAAGCAGTTTTATTTTGCTTCTCTTTTAATGCCTTCTGTATTTTTAAAATTGCAGCTTTTTGGTCCAGCCTTTGGGTATGGTCGAACTATTTCAGAGAAATTTATAAGGTAGATAGGTCAGCTCGTTGCTTATAGAAGTTCGGGTTGCAGCCTCTTTTAAATCCTGAGGAGACTCTAGTAGTCTTACTGTTATAAGTCCGTGTCCTAAAAAATAAAATAAAAATACTTAAAACCGTGGGGTTAGTTGGGCAACTGTAGCTCAACTAACCCCGCCTGAAATTTTAAAGAAAAAGTAAATTTATTAAAAACCAGTTAAAATTATATCCAAAATCTTTATACATATTAAAACTGCATTAAATTTACTTAAGAATAACACTTACCTGATTAAGAACGGAATACATTTAACTATCACAGATAAAATTTTTTCGGCTTGCAATTATTTTACTTTTTAATCTCAAAATAAACAATGCGCACGGATAGTTTTCTCGATCGCCGCATCACCACTAGTGGTCGAACAATGAGCTGTCCCTCGCGCAACCCCTTCTTTACGCTATTTGATGCTTTCGCGTGCGGTCGATAGTTTTGAGATATTTGATTGCCCAACTTACCTCTATGCAACAACTAGCACCGCCCCTACCCTACTTAATAATTTGGATGACAAATTAAAATGGAATTTATACTGTTTAAGTATTATTTCTACAAAAAGTAAGTACATAACAATTTTCTAAAATTAAATAATAAATGCATAGTTATAAAGAGGAGAGGAGGAATTGTCGCTTAAAAAAATAAGAAGGCTATGATTTTTTGTTGCAATATAATGGCCGTACTGCAAACATTAATATTAATAAGTTTAGATAAATAAAACATGTATAATGGTAATCCGGGAATTTTTTAGGCCAGTCTGCCGATGTGCATTACCCGGTATATGACTTTTACAATAAAATCTTACAATTTAAGGAATCCTCTGAATCTAATCCTTCTGAATTAAATCCTTCGGAATTTTGGGATTTTCTTGGAGCTACTAGGTCCAGATCATGATATGACGATTCGTCCTTGACGGCTTTCTCAAAACTTTCGACAAAATTGTCTTCTCTTTCCATTTTTCGTAATCTACAAAAACGTTTTTGTGTTTATATATTTATATGTAAAAGATGACAAGAAATTAGTTTTAGACGTTAGGAGACACATAAATTGTCATGTAGAGGTTAGAAAACCTCCCATCTACGAGTTAAGAGTTACTTTTATTCATTTTTAAGCTAGTAATAAGGGTGGGTTCGGGTTAAGCACTTTTTTACTCTGTAAGTATCTCCAATAGTTCTGAGTATTGCATTCGGATTAAAAAGACGCGACAAGCGTTTGGCTTTGAGTAAAAAAACTTACTCCAAATGCTCCGTTGCTCCGTATCGCCGGAAAGTGTAATAATTCAGCGTTGTGATTGGCGGGATAGGCATTTTAAATTTGCACTAACCAATCACAACGCTGAATTATCATCCGCGAGCGAAAAACCGCTCTCATGGATAGCCAGCTTAAAGTGCGGCCATGCTCACTTAATGACTTTTAATTTTTTGACATTAAATTTAATACTAAAAGTAAATAAATAAATAAAGTAGACTTATCATACCGTTTTCGCGGGTGAAACATTTAGACGGATGTATAAGTTTACTACATAAAATTGAACATGGTATTAAATAAAAATTTTGGTAATTATTTACAAACCGACGCCTTACTGATTTTAATAAAATTTGTTGCATGGAGGTTTTTTGGAGCGCTGATTACGAATCTGAAAGAATTTTTAGTCGGACTCGTATCGTTCTTGAGATATTCATCATCGACTTGATAACCAAAACTAACTTAAATTCACTATTTCTTCCCTTCTTTCTTCTCTCTTGATTGAAAGCTAAATTGGTACTCAATATTTGATTTCACCTTCTAAAAACCCCATTTTTCCATTTTGCCCGTTTTTTCCATAAAATCGCAAAGCTTCAGTTTCAAACATTTCGATAAGGGGAAGCTTAACAATTTTATGAAAAAAATGGGTAAAATAAATAGAAAAATGGGGTTTTTAGTGGTGGAAATCAAATATTAAGTACCAATTTAGCAGAAAACTCAAGAAGGAAGATGGGGAAAATAGTCAATTTGGGTTAGTTTTGGTTATTAAGTGTGATGATGAATATCTTGAGAACGAAACGAATCCGACTAGAAATTCTATATATACAGGGTCATTCGAAAATCGATCACGAAACTTAAGGGGTGATTCTACTTGACAAAATAAGAGTAGAGCTTCAAATAATTTTTTTCAAAATGTCATTCGTTTTCGAGTTACAAGCCGTCAAAGTTCAATTTTTATTTTGGTTTTTTCGCCATATTGTATTTATTTTTTAACCAATACAGTTGATATTTGGCACACAAATCGAGCTTTGCCGATTCTAAAATTTTAAGACAAAAGTACTTTTTTAAATACCGCCAGAGGGCACTTTACCTAAAACTTAAAATTTATTTACATCATAACTTTTTTATTTTGACAGATATCACAAAGCAGGGGCGCCATTTTATAGACAATTAAAAACCTAAAAATAAGGTACTCCTTATTAAAGTCGATAAACCTCACCGTTTAAGCACCAATAGACATCAAAATGTTCATCAATTTCAATCAAATGACCTACATACATACAGGATGTCCAGTAACTCAACCGACCACTTTACGGGGCGATTCTACAACAGAAAATAAGAAAAAAACTTTATATAAACATATGTCCTAAACGTTTTAGTTTTTGAACTATGGTGTGTTAAAAATTTAAAAAAATCCATTTTTATATTTATTTTACACCTTTTGTCCTAAAATTGTAAAATTTTACGCAGTAGGCTTGGCTGCAAAACCTTGCAATTTTTTTTATGAAAAAAAAATGGGTAAAATAAATAGAAAAATGGATATTTAGGAGGTGGTAATCCAATATTAGGTGCCAATTTAACGGAAAACTCAAGAATTGCGTGCAAAAAAAGGAAAAATAGTGAATTTAGCTTAGTTTTCTATACAAGTTTGATGATGAATATCTTGAGAAAGAAACGTGTCCGACTAAATATTCTTTCAGATTTGTAATCAGTTCCTTAAAAAACCTGTATACAAAATTAAAAACCGGCGATGCGTCCGGTTTGTAAATAATTACCATAAGTTCTTGATTAAGTACAGGAACTTAATTTCTCCTTGTGGTGTAAACTAGGCTATTGTTGCTTGCTTACAGGTCTGGTCACACATAAGCGCAACGAGCTCGCAGCCGTGCACCTCGCTGGTAAAATGTAGGGGTATGCGGTGCAAAAGGTTATTTATTTAATAAAATTGCAGTAATATAGGTCTGTTATACTACGCTTTAAATTACACCTGATCGTAAAATAAACCTTTACAAATAAGGTAACACAACTTTAGCTATACTACACCCAAAGTATGGCTAAAAAGGAAAAGAAATAAGTGGGAAAATGTATTATATTTAAACACAGAGATAAAGGGGTGATTCTTAACCTATACGCATAAACTTAGAAAATTCTTGCTAAGGAAAAGTAATGACTAATAATAAAAAGCTTAAAAATTTGAATCTTAAAAAATATATAGGGGGTTCAATTAAAATTATCAGGATTATCATATTTAGAAATTCAAATTTTACAGCACTTTTGGTTAAACATGAAGTAGTATTATAATGGCCTTTAAAGATAAAGTCTTTGGAAAAAACTATTTTCAGCAGTTTAAATCTTAGCGATGTTCATTTGTTTTCCCATAAAACTGCATATTGTGCGGACATTTTCAAACGCCATTTTCTCTAAAACCAAAAAAGTTAGGTTATGAATATATTTAGGGTTTTTTTATCAGGACTATGGATGGTGGAGGGGAGGATAACCATCTGAATGTTTTAAAAAGTGTCCGTCGAAAGGTGCAACTTAAGGTGGCGCCACAGTAGCCAGAGGAGATTTTTTAACCAATGAGCATGAATTATTAGAGTGAGATACAAAATGAAAAAGGACATATATAATATAATATAATATATATATATATATATATATATATATATATATATATATATATATATATATATAATACATAAATAATATTTATATTGAACTTTTTTTTATGATATGTATGTTTTTATTCAACACATTTTTCCTTGTGCTAAAAGTAAGTTTTAAAGAACACTTTTAAATGCTGTAAGGTTAACCTGTTGAAAGGTAAGCATATTTTAAAAGCCTTTTTTGCACTTTTATACTTTTTCATTAAAAAAAAGGAAAGAAATACCAAAATCCCTACACTGGCTACTGTGGCGCCATCCCAATTTGCTACATTCCGGTTGCCACGTTTTCAACTTGTCCGCCATAAAAGATGGTTATCCTCCCTCCACCATCCATAATCAGGACTTAAAGAATTCAAATCCTAAACAATATACAGGGTGTTCCATTTAAAACATCAAAGTGTATATCATTTCCGGTTAAACCGGAAGTAACACACAGATGCTAGTGGTTCTAAATTAGCATCCGATAATACAATATAGCGTCCCTACATTTGAAAACGATACGGTTGCATTAAAGGAAATAAATTGCTGGATAGTAAGTCACCCGGTATAGTACGCACTAAGAATTGGAAGCTCATATTTCCGAAATTATTAAAGAACATTATAAATTCTTAAGGTTCTTTAAAATGTCTTTTAATGGTGATAAAATATACAGGGTGTTTTATTTTAGAAATGCCATTTTTTATGGAAGTCTTGACGATGGCTATATTTTCGAAGCTTTGAGAAATTGAAGATATCAAATGTGGTATTTTTACGGCTTTTCAGGCAGCTTTTCTATTGGTGATAAAATATACAGGGTGTTTTATTTAAAAATACACAACTTTGTGTTATAACTTCAAAACAAAAGTCAATGAAAAAATATAGGTACGCCACTAAATTCTACGTAAAAATTCCTAAAACTTTTTTATTTACATTTTTTTTCTATCTTCTATCTCTAATCAAGCGAGTTACAAGTACCTGACCAAATTGATAAAATTTGAAAAATACTCTGTATCTCGAAAACGGATCAAGTTAGCCATGACTTACTTACGCCATTGAATTTGTTTTAAAAATTAAAATCGAGATTGCGCAATCAGATTTGTTCTATCTCTTTAGTTTTTGCTATACCCTGCAAGGTCAACGAAAAGGCGCCACCCTGTATATACATAAAATAATAGACTTAGCTTCACAAAAATACGTTTTATATTTTTGGAGGTATGAAGAGTACTTAACTTAATATGCCTTCCTCTATAATTGAGAATCAGAGCTCGGTGCAGCATTGGTGCGGTTATGTGTGGCCAGACATTTATACTTAAGAAATTGTGCAGATAATTAACTATTCATCTACGTCCGTCAGTGCTCAGCTACCAGGTTGCCATCATTATTTTTTGATTAGTTTTCTTGACTTGACCTCTGCAAATACTTAATGTCATCCCTTTCGCTGCCTATCGTGTCGCAACAGGCGACGTCGACGACGCCGTCATCCAAAAATAACGCCGCATCTCCTGCATCCGGACACGATATGCTGACTCAGTTAAGCGTCCCGACGCTCTGGCTGTGGTCGAGGCAATTCCGACGCCCGAACACTTGTTGAAGCACGAGACGCGCTCCACGCGTGAATTTTAGCGTCGCGTCTTTCTGAAGTTTGGAAATCTAATTTAATTTACTTGAAAAAATAATATTTATAATGAACTTTTTTTTATGATATGTATGTTTTAATTCGAGACATTTTTCCTTGTGCTAAAAGTAAGTTTTAAAGAACACTTTTAAATGCTGTAAGGTTAACCTGTTGAAAGGTAAGCATATTTAAAAAGCCTTTTTTTGCACTTTTTATACTTTATCTTTAGTTTTGCAATTCTTCATAATATTGGGGTAAAGTTACAAAATATATATATAATACAACTAGGTAGAGAAAATGAAAATATGTCTTTATGGTTTATAACAAAAAAAGTCTCTTATTCTCCATGACTTTAATATTAGGGAAGCCCACGATTGCAAAGCTTAGATAAAAAGAACAAAAAAGATATATATTATATACATTTTCATCGGTGGGGGACGCGGCTAAATATTTTTAAATCTGTCAAAAATACTGTCAATATTTCGGCTTCTGGAAGTCGTTCGAATCATATCGAATTATATATTTTTTTGTTATCTTTGAATTATTTTTTTTAAATAAAAAAGCACTCTCAAGAATTACAAAACGATGTTTTTTTACAACTTTGTAGCCCTCCGCTTTCTTTACGTCACTCTCAAATTGACAGGTTAGTGGAATATACATTGTTTAGCATGTAATTAATCTGACGCGAAATTTAAAAAAAAGTGTTTTTTTTTTAAATATTTAACACACCGTAGTTTAAAAAGTAAGACGTTTAGGACATATATTTATATGAAGTTTTTTTCTAATTTTCTGTTGTAGAATCGCTCCGTAAAGTTTGTCGGTTAAGTTACTGAACATCCTGTATGTATGTAGGTAATTTGATTGAAATTGATGAAAACTTTGATGTCGATTGGTGCCTGAACGGTTGCGTTTATCGACTTTAATTAAGAGTACCTTATTTTTTAAGTTTTTAAATGCCTATAAAATGGCGCTCCAGCTTTGCGATATCTGTCAAAATAAAAAGTTATGATGTAAATAAATTTTAAGTTTAAGGTAGAGTGCCCTCTGGCGGTATTTAAAAAAAGTTCTTTGTCTTAAAATTTAAGAATCTGCAAAGCTCGATTTGTGTGTCAAACATCAACTGGATTGGTTAAAAAGTAAATGCAATATGGCGAAAAAACCAAAATAAAAATTGAACTTTGACGGCTTGTAACTCGAAAATGAATGACATTTTGAAAAAAATGTATATAAAGCTCTACCCTTATTTTGTTAAGTAGAATTACCCCCTTAAGTTTCGTAATCGATTTTTGAATAGCCCTGTATAGTTAGGGTTACAGTTATAAAACCATATGGCTAAAACACATGTTTCGGGTATCAGACTAGGCGGGTTTCGTCACATTGACAGGCTGGGTTAAAGCGCCGCTTTCATATTTGGCGATATGCACCACCATAAAACGGTTTTAAAAGTGTTCTGATCATAAAGTTTATTACATTACTGGTCCAATGACTAAAATGTTTTTTTCTTATTGTTAACTGGAAAATCGCTCTTTTAGTTTTTTTTTTAAGTTTTCAGGCACTCCTGTATAATGGATGGATTTTATAATGAAATATCTTTGTCTGCGACATAAAGACTTGTTTACAGGCCATAAAAATCCATCAGGCACTAATAAATACCTTATTTATAAGTTATTAAAAAGAAATATTTACCCTCCATGATCAATTTGTATGCATAATTTGTTTCCCAAATGTCAAATTACCTGTAGTCCATCATTAATTTTCCAGAATATCTTATGAATAATTCCAGTGAGTCCGTTTGCCCAAGGTTGGAAATTATGAAAAATTAAAAGCTTGTGTAAATAACCCTATAGGTCAGACTGTATTGAGCTTTTTAGAAAAAAAAGACAGGGTAAGGTTAATTATATTAAACATCGAAAAAGTTTAATAAAAAGGTTTTTTTGGTAAATACTGGGTGTTTCTTGAAGGTGGTTCTCCTCCTACCACTTTTTTATCTTTTGAGACAAAAAAATGAAATTTGGTATATTAGCTTAGTGACTTAAGGGACCGATACTTCGGTTTTTAAGTAGAAGCAAATGCTTTTTACAGTGAATAAAGTATGTCAACATTAGTAGATTTTTGAACAGACCCACCTCAAAAAGTCCTGCTGGCACCCCCACCCCCTTTCAAAGTTGGTTAAGGGATTGATATAGTTTTTTTCTAATATCTTTTAAACGGTAAATGACAAAAACTGATTTTAGTGTCGTTAGATAGAGCACAAAATTCTGCAAAATAGTAATAATTAAAATTGTATTTTTGTTTATTACGTAAGAATCTCCAATATAAAAAAGTTGGAGTGGAGCATCCGCAAGGCATTTTTTATGATATATCTTGCAAACCGTCTACCAAACAAAAAAATATAAGACACAAAAAATTAAGGCTAAAGTTTTCCCTGTCGAATAGTGTATAACATTATACTATTTTCTTTTAAATTAAAGCTACCAGTGGCGTACAAAAGTAGCACTACACCAGTATAGTAGGTAGTTAAAAATAGAAATTTTTAATGTTATACTTTTTTTTGTCAGAATATTTCTCACTTTAGTTATATTTATTGGTAATATTACCTTATTGCGCAAAATAGTAATATTAAAAATAATATTTTTGTTTTTTGGTAAGACTCTACAACAAAAAGTCGAAGGGAAGTATCCATACGGCACTTTTTACCATATATCTTTCAAACCATTAACAAAAAAATAAACAACATAAACGACAAACCACAAAGTTATCATTTAGACTATTATCTTTTAAAAATAAAGCTACCAGTGGCGTACCAAATTAGTACTACACCAATAAAGTACCTAGAAATCGAAATATTTAATGTTTTAAAGATTATTTTTTACTTTAGATTTATTAATTAATAATTATACTTTACATTTTATTTACTTATGTCGTTTGTTTTATAATTTGATTCATTATATTTTTAAATAAATAACAACAGTATTATAATAACTTTTTA
Source organism: Listronotus bonariensis (assembly GCA_014170235.1). Lineage (NCBI taxonomy): Eukaryota > Metazoa > Arthropoda > Insecta > Coleoptera > Curculionidae > Listronotus > Listronotus bonariensis. Next base: position 41,967 of record JACEGR010002398.1, read on the forward strand.
TTATAAAGATAACAACAAATATGGCTTATACAGTGTGTCCCAGGATAGGTGTTACAAGAGGACAAATTCACCAAAAATTTTGAAATTTTTAATCGTCCTTTTGGGAAACTGGTCGCATGGTCTAAAACTAATAATTACAAAATTTTATTTCAATTGGTAATATACAGGGCAAGTTATAATTAAAAATATGAAAAATGACCAAGAATAAAGTACCTTTATTTTTAAAAAATAGGACAAAATTGTATAGGTAAATGTTGTAGAGAACTAAATTTTATGTCAAAATTTAAAGTTAAAAACGTTAAGGAAAAAAAAATATTTTTGTCAGTTTTTTAACTCGCCCTGATTAATACCAATTGAAGTAAAGTTTTGTATTTATTAGTTTTGGACCATCCGACCGGTCTGCCCAAAATTTCGTTTTAAAACAAAAAACATTTTTGTTCCATTTGTCCTCTTGTAAAAATCTGTCCTGGGACACACTGTATATAACATCAATAAAACACACATTATTACACAACCTAAAATACCTAATTACAACATTCCGCACACAAACATAACTTTGTACATTTTAAAATTTTTTAAAAAACATTTACAATTTGTGCCACAAGTCTTACATTTACATTTTAATAGTGTATCAGATGATATTTTTTCATTTTTTAAAGTGGTCCACAGTGGTGTCCATTTAGTATTCTCTAAAATCCATCCCCATTCAGATGGACATGGAAGTTCAACCACTGGTTGGCAGAGATTACCCCAAATAAATCCTGCTTGATAAATGAATTGATTAATGTGAAGTGCTAAAACATTCATTGTTGGGGGTAAATTCTCAACCGTTCGGTTTTTGGGCAAAGAGTTGCATTCAACAAATATCAATGTTGCTACTAGCAGAATGTTTATCAACGAATTTTGAGATCAATTAAAGTAGCTGTAACTTCCCAAGATTCCCAAGCTTCCCAACACTTTTTTTCTTTTCCATAAAAGGAGAACGTGGTATCGCAACCGGTTAGTGAATGAAAAAAGAAAGGGCTAGACTTTTTCATTGATTTTTTAGCAATTTCGATACACGAAATATGTCTTACATTTTTACCAGTACCAAACTCAATCCACACGTCTTGATTTTAATTTTTGTACTGGTAATTTTTTTCCGTGTAATATGATTATTTATTATTACTAGTATGCAGAATTAGAAATAATTATAAATTAATAAAACTAAAGTAAAAAATATTTAAAAAAATAAAAGTATAACATTAAAAATTTCTATTTTTAGGTACTATACTGGTGTAGTGCTATTTTTGTACGCCACTGGTAGCTTTTTAAAAGATAATAGTATGATGTTATACACCATTCAATAGGGAAAACTTTAACCTTTATTTTTTGTATCCTATATTTTTTTATTAGGTGAATGGTTTGGAAGATATATCGTAAAAATTGCCGTGTGGATGCTCCCCTCAAACATTTTTTTGCTGTAGAATTTTACTAAATCAACAAAAATACAATTTTTAGTGTTACTATTTTGCAGAATTTTGTGCTCTATCTAAAGACACTAAAATCAGTTTTTTATCATTTCCCGTTTAGAACATATTAGAAAAACTATATCAATCCCTTAACCAACTTTGAGGAGGGGTGGGGGTACCAGCAGGACTTTTTGAGGTGGGTCTGCTCAAAAATCTACTAATGTTGAAATACTTTATTCACTGTATAAAGCATTTGCTTCTACTCAAAAACCGAAGTATCGGACCCTTAAGTCACTAAGCTAATATACCAAATTTCATTTTTATGTCTCAAAAGATAAAAAGTGGTAGGAGGAGAACCACCTCCAAGACACACCCAGTATTTACCAAAAAACCTTTTGCAAAACACCATTGTGAATGGTTGCCGAATAATAACAAGGCGGCTTGAACAAACAAATTCAGTTGTTTGACCCAACTATTTTCGCCACCTATTAATTAAAAAAATGATATCTACATAAAAACACATTATAAAAATAGGTTTGATTATTATTTTAACATTTTTTCACAATTCTACCATTAATTTTAAAAAAGAAAAAGATTAAACGATTATATATATATTAATTAAAAAAATGTTTTACACGTAAATCTTTATTATAGGCGAATAGCGTTTTGCCGGAAAATTATTTATTAAATAAAATATTTCTAAATAAAGACCCTAATAAAATTTGAAAGTTGAAAAAATTTGCTCGTTTAAGTTATAAACTGTTAAATATTTTATCGGAAAAAAAAATCTGGTAAATATTCATGCAATTGTAACCTACACAGTTACTATGTGTAGCACTATAGGCCCCAGGTACACGTTGTAGTAAAACTCGCTCCGTTTTTGTTATAAATATTGTGCAGTAGTATTTAACAGTTTTGTAGCAGTAGACCAAAAATAAAAATGTTATAGAGGAAAACACCTGCCAAGCAGCAAGCTGACATCTTATTGACGTCTTTTTAACACGCTTTTTATTAGCTTGGGTTGTATCTATCTATCTATCTATCTATCTATCTATCTATGTAACGGAATCTTTGAGCCTAATTTTTACCAACTTCCAGCTATTCGATTTCTTTGAAACTTTGCACACGTATCAAGGACCCATGACAATGCAATAATCTGCAAACAGTATCCCGTTAAGTTCCAGCATTTTCCAGGAAAACCGGAAAAGTGAAAATTCGTACGTTCTGGCGGAGGCGCCAGATTAGACAATTGAATAATCGAACTTGACAACATTTGCCGAAGGGTTGGGGACCGGGATAAGGTTGCAACACCTTAGTTAAACAAGCGTGCGTCCACCCATAGGACGCAACCCCTCGGCAAACGACAGGAAGACCATGGGGTTAACAAGAACCCCTGTTAAACGGGTACAAACCCCGTTACATGCAGACCAACCTGAAACTTGTTCGGAGTAGTTGCGTTCTGAAACCCCATGCAACAGTGAAGCTTTAAATGAAATGATTAGATTACGAAATAGTTCGTGAAACATTTCAATATCACATGACCGCAGAAAACTAATTGATATATCGAACTAAAAATGAAAAATAAATAATAGTTTAAAAAAACTAAAAAACACGCTTTTATATGCAACCGAACTAAAAATTAGAAAATAATTTTTCATTACAAAGAGTTTGTCACTTCAGAATAAAAGCGTGGGGTGCTATATTGCTTTGTATTTCAAAAAAAAAAAATTATTATAATATTTAATATATTAAGCATTATAATATTTAATATATTAATGCTTTTATTCTGAAGTGACAAACTCTTTGTAATGAAAAATTATTTTCTAATTTTTAGTTCGGTTGCATATAAAAGCGTGTTTTTAGTTTTTTAAACTATTATTTATTTTTTAGTTATTTTTGGGCAAATTTGGTCAGCAAAAACGTCATAAAATGACGTTAAACCTCCCTAAGATACAGACAAAAGACGTCCCGTTACTGATGTCCTAATGACGTCTTTTAGATGACGAAAAATTGATGCTTATACTTTTTTCCAAAAGCTAAAAGAATACGATATTTTGTTTTAAAATTAAAATAGAAAAAAATTCTTACTGCTTGCAATTTCCATGCACAGCAAGGTCGCATCTTTCGGGACACTGTCCAACCTGGAGATGCAGATTTTTACACAAGCCAAAAGTATTTCTTTTAAACCTAATGGAGATCACCAACCGCAGACCGATCTCGAACTATTTTGGTCTTATCGCTACGGTTTAGGCGATAACAAGCTCCAAAAAATTCCTATAAGAAGCGGAGATGTTGAATAAACGTAGTAGTTTATTATCCATGACGCCATCTATCGGTAAAGTTTTTCTATTTTAATTTTGTAAAATAATATAGTAATAATATAATAATAGTCTTATTTTTATGTCATACGATATTTTGTTTGGATTTTGACACGAATCATATAATGTCACAAAATTTTTCTGGCGGGTTTTCTAAATATGACGTCATTAGATTTTTATCGCTTTAACGATGTCAAAAAAACGTCAGTAAAATTACGTTAAAATGACGTCATAATTTTGGTCTGATACCGTCTTATGACTAAAAATGACTAAAACATGACGTCATAATGACGTCAGCTTGCTGCTTGGGTTGTGAGAAACACCCGGTATAGTGCTTTTCTTTTGGTAGACAGTAATATAATTATTTTTGTATAAAAGAAGACCTGGTTAAAGTAGGTAAATGTCATAATATTGACGGAGTAGGCATAATTATTTGAAATAAGTCACGATGACAAAATAGATGTATTTTTTTGAGTTATCATATTTTTGTTTCGTTTATGTTTTGACAAACGTGTTGACGCAGAACACCGAAAGAAATTTTCTAACTGGGGAAAAGCATTGTCTTAAAGATAACTAAAAGAGATAATTTTTGAAACAAATTGAGTTTTAAAAGTAAATCATAACTATCTGTTTTCTTTCGGAGATAGAGAGTGTTTTTCAAATTTGCCAAATACCTGTAACTCGCTTGGTATAAGAGATATAATAAATAATAGTTTAAAAAAACTAAAAAAACACGCTTTTATATGCAACCGAACTAAAAATTAGAAAATAATTTTTCATTACAAAGAGTTTGTCACTTCAGAGTAAAAAGCGTGGGGTGCATTTTACTATTTTTCATAACTTTTCCCTCATAGATATTTGCAAATAGAATAATTATAACATTTAATATATTAAGCACCCCACGGTTTTATTCTGAAGTGACAAACTCTTTGTAATGAAAAATTAATTTCTAATTTTTAGTTCGGTTGCATATAAAAGCGTGTTTTTAGTTTTTTTAAACTATTATTTATTTTTCATTTTTAGTTCGATATATCAATTGGTTTTTTTAAAAATAAATGCTCCAGTTTATTCACTAAAAAATTCCTTCGTCATTTTGTCAAGAGACAGAGAATCTGTAACGGAATTTATTTATCCTCGCGGTCCTAATCAGGATAACGAGATACTGTTTTTAAATTATTGCATTGTCATCGGTCCTTGATACGTGTGCAAAGTTTCAAAGAAATTGAATCGCTGGAAGTTGGTAAAAATTAGGCTCAAAGATTCCGTTACATAGATAGATAGATAGATAGATAGATAGATAGTTACAACCCAAGCTAATAAAAGCGGGTTAAAAAAAAATAGGAAAGTTTTAGGGATTCGGTTTAAATGATTAAATAAAGGTTGATAATTAAAGTAAATATTGGAGATCTACTTACACAAATTTCTAAGCGATACTATACACAACATTTTTCTTTTGCAACATATTTTTTTAATTTTTACATACTATGGTGCGCTAGTGACTTTCAAGGTTGCATCAGTCGGAACACTGTCCAATCTGGCGATGCAGATTTTCACACTAGCGGTTGGTGATCTTAGTTAGCTTTGAAGAAAAAACCTTTGGCTAGTGTGAAAATCTGCATCGTCAGATAGGAGAGTGTTTGATAAATGCCACCTTGCAGTGCCAGAAAACAACAAGCAGTAAGAAATTTTTAAATCTTTCGTTTTTGTTAAATGATTTTGACCCTTATATTTGTTAAGTCATTTTTTTATGTTTAAACTTGAATTTTAAAATTTAGCTTTGTATTATTACATTATCGCCATTAAAGCAACCCTCATAACAAACTAAATCGACCGATATGGTTTTCAATAGGTTTTCACTAAACATCCTGATTTATCTGAAATATTTAAAGCTGATTTTGCCCGTTTCCTATTTAGTTGCGTATAATTTCCGTAATTTAAAATACTAACAAAATCCATTTTATGTTGATTGGCCAATATACCGGAAATTTATTTTATAATTCATAAAATATTTACGTGCTAATTTCAGTATAAATAAATTTATTTCCCGTTTTCTTATTTAACCAATCTACAAGGAGAGTTCTAAAAATTAATAATAAAAGCTATATTAAGATTTTTTTAAATTTTTTTTATGTAGGTACCTTTTGTACATCCAGTGATACACAAATCCAAAAAAGGTTAGGTTAAAAAATCGGTTGTCGGCAAAGTCGGTTTACTGACGATAGATAAACGAGACGACGTTGAGAATCATTATCTTTATCCCCGCAATTATCGTTGCTATAAACAATTGATTGACACCACATTCACTTTTACGGCACGCTCACTCAAGTAGGAGAGAAACAGATGTCGAACGCTGCCGAACACGGATATTGTGCCTCTTTGTCGCGTCGTTCCGCGCTCTCGCTTGCACTTTAAGCCTTAAATGGAACGCGCGAGGTAACGCTGCATGAGTATGTTTTTGGTGCCGGGCAGCCGGGTCCATCGAATTATAAGACGTTGTCACGTCAAAAAACTAAAACTTAATTTCGTTATTTAAACCTTTAGCTGAATTCCACTATTTTCTTTAACGTTCATTAGTTACATTTTTAAGATAAACCTAAGGAAGATAACCTTTTTAATAAGGAGCGCTCGATTTTTTATATTTGTCCGAATATATAGAATATATAGGTTGTGACGTCACATTTTTTCCGATAATATTTTTTTATCTGACAAAATAAACCAATACTTGCATACCATAAAATAAAATCAAAAAAAACATAAAAAATGTATCTTACCCTTAATAACGATTTAAACGTAAATTACCTGTAAAAAAATATCCAAAGGTCAGTGACCCCTGTTTATAGGTTTTAAAATTCTCTGTAACTGCAGTACTAATACCTACTCAATTTAACTATAAACAGTAAAAACTAAACATATATAAAAGTCCAATGACCAAAAGCAAAAAAAAACACCAAAATCCCAAAGAAAACCTTCCAGTACGATTGAAAACAAAGAATTACGGGAAAAGATTACGTCACATAATTTAGCGAACATAGGGTTAAATGGGATCGAGCGCTCCTTATTACAAAGTTTATTTTCCTTGGGATAAACCACAAAAATAACACAAAAGATTTAGAGCAAACATGTAAATTTTCTGTAAAAATATAATATAGTATACAATATTGCCAACTATTTGCAATAAAAATATTTTATAACAAAACAAATTTTGTTTTTCTTTTAATAAATGTTGTTGATTTTAAGTGAAATAATAAAATTTTAACACATATTTTTAGGAATTATTATAAGTTTATGCATATTTATTATTACAGAAAGGTGATAAACTTTTTACTGTGTAATATATTAATCTTAAATTTGACGGGTTGGTGCATAAAGAAAATATAATTAAGCTTATATTTGACATTTACAGGAAGGATAAAAAACTATAGGTACATAAAATTATTACTTAAAAAATTGTGAAGTCAATGTATTAAAATGGGTAAAATTAAGAGCAAATAAAATCTTGTTAAAGGTTAATAAAAGTTTCCAATTATGTCATAGAGTGCCTGTCTAAAGTCAGGACCCTCTTCCTAACTTTGGAATGGTTCGGTATTTTTATGAAAATTTGAGGATATAAATGTTAAACTGAGAGTTGGGCGCCATTAATAGTTATTTTGGTACCAAAAGCGAAAAATAGCACTTTTACGCCCACGGCTGAAAGTTGTTGCCCGAGCATCGCGAGGGCGTAAAAGTGCTTTACGCCAGAGGTGCAAACAATATTTTTTGTACGACTGAAATTATTATACAAATTTCCCAGTTTTTAATGTTTTAAATTGTAATCAGTATACTTTTAACATATGTTTACATAAATAAATTGTTGTTTTACCAAAAAATAAAAAAATGGGGCATTGTTAAATTTTATTCTTGTTTTATAAATTAATAAATGTGGGCGTTTTTTGATATTTTTTTGCCCTAGGGCGTAAAAGTGCATTTTTACGCCCTCAAATGGGGGCGTAAAATTGTATTTTACCCCAGGTCGTACAAAAAAAAAAAAGGATAATTCAGTGGCACATTATTTTAAAGATTTTAACGAGTACTTTATAACCCTAGAACTTAAAGGCAATATGTTTACCCAGTAATTACCTGAATACCGCACTAGTGCCGAAAAGTACAAAAATTTTGAACCAAATATTAGCAAGTCGTAATAAAGGATTTTTAGGCACTTGTTTAAAAGACATTTTTGCTTTGGCTAAACTAACTCAAGAGGTAAAAGAAACACATTCCGCAGACACCATTTTTTTCACCCTTTCGGGGTCATCCCACCCAGGTCCGACGACCGCCCCCTAGGTGGTGCACTGCAGCCTGAAGACCCCTACTCCTTCTCATTCACACACCATTCATTCCATAACTTGATGGTTGTTGCTCGGTCCGCATCCCCGAGCAGAAACACCGTGTGCCGTTGCCCAAAACACCGCTGTCGCCGGACACCCATCCAAATTATGGGCTCGCATTTCACTGCTTAACTACGGAGATCGACGCTCGCCGATGCAACCGAAGCCGCCACAAGCGCGCCTGCAGACACCATTATTTCTACAACAAAAAACTTCTATAATCCACTATTAACCTGCAAAATTACACAAATTGTACATTAACCATCAATATTTATAAGTACAATTAGGGTATTAGGTAGCTTTGTGTTAAAATAAAAAAAAATAGAATTTGGTTTTTATGTTTTGCTTACGCTCGTAGAAAAATAGCGTTCGCAACACGTGCCAAAAGTGCCTTTTCCGCACTGGGATGCTTGCAACTGCAGCCGTTTGCAAAAAGTGACACTTTCAAGCACTAGTTAGTAAATATACTATTTTCTACTAGCGTGTGGAAAGCAGCACTTTTCCGCACGTAATTTAGTGCAGGAAAGTGAGAGCTAGGAAATATACCTACTTTTTATTCTGAAGGATATTTTTTTTGTGAAAATTTATTATCCAATTTATTGTGATTTATCCATATTTGGAAAAAAAACCTGCATCTATTCAAAATTTGCGAAAAGCTTGATAGTCCTCAGGGCCACCGAGAGGGCGTTGGAAGAAGAAAAGTACAAATTGCCGGAGCCCGGAGTGATTGGGGGGGACCGCGCGGGATGAAGAACGTAAATGGAGCAATGAAGTGAAGACCGTTTTTTTTTACTTTTTTTTTGTTTTTTAAGGGTAATTTTAAAAAGTAATGTACAAAATATAAGTTTGGAGAAAGTAAGGACCGTTTTTGTTTGCTTTTCAACTTTTTTTTAGGGTGATATTTTTTTTCGGTTAATTAAGGTAACTTCTACTTTTACCGGGGCCCGGCAGGACTCTCGGCGGCCCTGATAGTCCTACATACACTACAGTTTTAAAGTGCAATAATTATGAAGTTTCATATTGTTAAACTTGATTTATAAGCTCCTGTAGCACATGTGGCAAAGTAATGTTCTAGAAATAATCCAAAGGTCATAGGTTCATATCCTATCAGAGGCAAAATACTTTAATGGAAATCGATCCAATTTTTCGCGTTGTTCTTACATCATCAACACACATCTTTCAACACTAGGTATAGGCATTTTATTTTAAAACTAAATTAAATTATAAAAATATCCTTTTTTCAGAAACCAAAAGTATCAAAAATCTGGTTCAGTTAATTCCTAATAAACTATATAAAAGTAAAATATGTTAAACGGTTTTATTGTACTAAAAGCTAAAAAAATAATTCGGTAAGTCCTAGCTACCAAATCGCACCAATCTTCTTATAAATCTGAGGTATTGATCAGACAAATAATAAAATCGTTGGACGTAGCGTATCCAGAGTAAATATTATGATAGAAATTTTACGTACTTAACGTTTTTCTTATTTGTCTGATCAATACCTCAGATTAATGAGAAGATTGGTGCTATCTGGTAGCTAGGACTTACAAAATTATTTTTTGGCTTTTAATGCATAACCTACAAGATTTTTATTGTAATAAAACCGTTTAACATATTTTATTTTATATATTTTAGAATGGGCTCTATTCTACTATTCAAGCCCTTTAATTAAATACCCATATTGAGGTAATTCTAAAAAATATGTTATCCGCCATTTTGTGGCGGCAGTCATCTTGTATTTAAATTTTTTCATAGTAAGCTCTATTCTACCAATCAACTCCTTTCATTTGATACCCATATTGAGGCTGTAGTGACGTAATATGAGGCGTCTAAATGCAAAACCCGACATCTCAAGAAATTGTAAAAAATGAGTTGGATACGATACTATATAGAAAATTTTCCGTAGAATCCATTTCCAAATCGAAAAAGTGCAAAAACCGACATTTAATATGAAATATCACTAGTTAAAGTTGCGCATAATATGCAAAATCCGACATCTATTAGCCTTAATTAGATTTTATATACAGCTGAGGATGTATTCTAACCTAGCCTTTTGGTTAGGATTTTTCATGGTTAAATTAATTCTATACAAAAAAAAAAAAAATTAAACACAAAAAAGGTAAATTGTTATACTATCGAATGCCACTGAGGTTCGGCGGAAGACGAGGGATTCTCTCTCGCTTTTAACATAAGTACCTATGTGTATTTAACTAAAGATAAAATTCAAACAACAAGAAATGGTAAAATCTTGTAATATTGTCTATATTTTTTAATTAAATCTATTTATTTTATTGCATACATACATTCATACGGAATACAATTGCAAATCTTTTGCTTTATGTACGCTCAGGATCACAAAAATATAAATATTCAACAGCTATATTTACCCGCATAAAAGGCAAAAACAAATAAACTGTAATACAACGGCTTTATTTCTGTATCAAAACAGAAAAACAGCTGACCATGTCGACAATACGCACTGAAATTCTGAACTGAACTTTTAGTTCCAACAAAAAATCCCAGGACTGCTAATCAGGTTACGAACCGGTAACGAACTGATTCCATTGTAACCCGCGAACACAGAACTGTTACTAAAAATTCAGGATTTTACTAACCGCGAACGCTGCTTTTTTCACTGCGCATGCGAATAGTCCCAGAACCGGTTCGACTAATTACATTATTTATTCGCAATATAAAAAATAAGTTGCACCTGTACTGTATACGTAAGTATATAATGACTGGTGCTAAGTTTGACTTTGATGTTTCTACCAGTTAGTCAGTTGGCATTCTTTATTTAACGATTTGCTCAAAATGGAAGAAATTCCACAAAATCTTTTTGCCAGTTAAATCAAGGCAACAGTATGATCGGGAGTATGGCATATTTGGTATTTGGAAAGATTCGAACGCAATTCTTCAAATAACCGAACCGTTTTAATGGCATATTTTCAGAACTGGTAAGTTATTGATTTTATTTTAATACATATTTAACAAACTTTATTATTTTTAGTAGGAAAAATACAAACTGAACTCTGGACCAAGTATTCCACCCTAAGGTCTACGTTGATGGTCTATGAAAATATAGACATTTCTGCAATACCATCGTCTCATATCTTTTTTAAAAGTTAAGTCGAAAGGATACGTCCCTGAAGAAGTCTAAAGTTTTGGAAGGAGAACAAATATTAAAATTTATTAAGAAGGCTCCTGATGATATCTACTTGGTACACAAAGTCATATTGGTAATGGGTGTTTTTGGAGGTTTAAGACGAGATGAGTTGGTCAAAATGACTATTGATGACATTGAAGATAGAGGAACAGTCTTGGTTATAAAGGTACCAGAAACTAAAACTTCAACTTCAAAAAGTTTTACTATCATTGAAGAAGATTTAGGCGCTTTAAATTTAATAAAAATCTACACAACATTAAGACCATCTGGAATAAAGGGAGCGAAGATTCTTTCTTACCTATAGAAAGGGTCGATATACAGTACAACCCATTGGAAAAATACCATAAGGAAGCGTCCCAATATTGATCGCAAAATTTTTAAAATTGGATAATGCAGAAGCTTACACCGGCCACTGTTTGCGTCGCACATCGTCAACTTTACTTGTTGAGGCAGGTGCGTCGTTTGAAACGCTAAACCAACATGGGAAATGGAAAAGCTCTTCAGTAGCTGAAGGATATATAGAAGAAAGTATTTCATCCAAAAACAAAGTAGCCAAAATGATTGCCAATTCAGTTAATTCCGAGGTTAATTCCGTATCGACTATTGAAAATTCTTTAATGGACTGTTCTTCTATACAAAATAGCGTTAGTGCTACCACCGCTGCTACCATCACAAAAAACACCGACCATTCTATAGTGGGATCAGCTACATTTTCCGGGACATTTCAAAATTGTAATTTTTATTTTGGAAATAAAGTTTAATTTTTAGTATTGTTTAAAGAAAAATTATTTTTTGTATAAACTTGATCTTTATTGTGAGAGAAATAAAATTGGATAAGCAATAAAATTTCCATATTAGCGCATTAGGGCATTATAAGCGGGCATTATCATAATGCCCGCTTATAATGCCCTAGGTGTGATAGCAGGTATTATTGCTACCATAACATATTCCGTTTCTAAGGTATTACAGATCAATAATAGATGGGTAAAACATTAAAAAATATAAACAGGTCAGGCTAAGTAAAACCGTTTAAAAATAAAATGGATACCATCTGGCTTAAGACCTTGACTTATAAGGATATGTAAGTGGCAATGACCTTTTATCCTGTGGTTAAACAAAAGTTAGACAAATAAATTATCATCACCTTGGGGCTCAAGGATATATTTCTTCTTCTTGAATTCCGCTGAATTTTTAATAGAGGGCGTTTTAAGACATCCATGACCTCTTACCATTTTATGATAATGAAAGGAGTATAATTAATATTTTCATCAATAATATTCCGTACTAATGAAAGAATCAACCACAAAAAACTAATTGCTTAAGATATAAAACATTCATTAGACCAAAATCTAATTTAGTACAGTATAATTTCCTTAATTATCTTATTTCCTAAACGCGTGGTGCTACTTACAATGTCTAATCAACCTAAAATTCTATTTAAGACCGGCTTTCCAACGAAAAAGTAATAAACTTGTCAGACTATAGCGAGATATCATGCCAAATGTCTTGTTAATTTAATTGAAATAATATCATATTCAATATCCTCACAATTTAATTAAAAGTTTTGACTTAACTATCCCATTAAAAAATTATTTATTTATAGTGCTTTAAAAAAAAGAAAAAATAGAGAGAACTAGACTGAAAAACGTATTTTGCAAGTTTAAAACGTGGAACGTCTGATATTTTTGTTTTTTGTCATTTTAAATCTTTCAAAAACTTGAATCACATCATAACAGCACATATTTTATCTACGGACGTACAGGGTTCTTATTTTTATATTTACTTACAATGAAAATGAAAAAAGATAGAAAAAACTTGCTGAATAAAAGTTTCATAGATTTTTGTCTACTATGTTTTATAAATAGGGTTCTCTCTCTCTATTTTCTCTCTATTTTTTTTCTTGGTTTTGGTCCCTTCAGGTCCAATCCACCACTCTCCCCCTTCCGGACTATGCTTTCCAGGGCTTCGTCGGCGGAAAATCTAGATAATCGAGCTCGTAGCTCCCAGAAATTCCAAAAGAAAACAAAAATAATTGTTCAATCGATGCAATGCATAAATTGTCGGCTATCAAACCAAGACCTGCTACTGGTGTTACGTATAACCTTCACTTTCACTACTGACAGTTCCCATGGCACGCCCATCTATTTCCCGCCATTTAAGAAATACCTCGTGTTCACCAGCAAACAGGATACCATCAGCTTATAGGAATCTTCGCTCACAGCGCTTAGATCCAGAAGAAAGATGCCGTCAATTTAGCGTGAATCTTTCTTTAATCCCCGAAGGTAAAAATGTTCAAACGGCACCTCTAACCGCAATCCGGGAAGAACTTTGTAGTCCTCTACGCACGTCCGCACTGTCCGGAGGTCAAACAAAAAGTGTTGTTATAGGGTTATGATTAGTGGCGTAGCCAGTATCTAGGAGCGGGAGGGGCGAAGTCCTTTTGGGGCACCTGTATCTTTCAGTACGAAGCTTAGTTTTAAAACACCGCTTTAAAAGGCAGGATTCCATTTCACATGGGGTATATATGCATCAACTTATTATATCGTGTCCCAGGGTGGGTGTTTCAAAGGACAAGTGGTCCAACAATTTTGGAATTTTAGAACGGCATTTTGGAAAACAGATAGCATGTTCCAAAACTAAGACATAAAAAAATACTTTGATTGGTATTATACCGGGCGAAAAATATTTAAACTAAGAAAAAATACCCATGAGTATAAATTACTTTTATATTTAAAAGTTATAGCAAAATTGTCTAGCATAGTGTTGTAGAGAATTGAATTTTATGTCAAAATTTCAGACCAAGGCGTTAAAGTATAGACAATTATTTTTTAAACACTCTAAGCCTTAAAACTTAAATATTGAGCAAGATGAAGCAAAAGTTAAAAGAATATTTCTTCTTTTCTCCTCTTTGAAGTTGTTTTTAAATTCGCTTCCTCATATTAAATATTTATAAGTGCGTAATGTTGAAAATTTAAATATTATGCTTTAATTTTAGGTTTTTACATACAACTTAATTCTTTACAACATTTAATTATACAATTATTCTTTAAAAACAAAAGTTTGTTACCTACCATGGGTAATTTTTTACATTTTTAGTGATAACTATGTATTTGTCCTCTTGTAAAATCTATCCTAAGAAACAGAAACACTGTAGGTATAAAGTTTCAACATCCCTGCACACAATTACTGCTTTTCTTTTCCTGTGTTTCTGTGAACAACACCTGACCTATTTTGGCAGAGCTATTATGTTACGGAAATAAAATATAAATTTTTTAATTTCTCGAAATTATTCCTATTATGTTTATAAAATAAAAAGACGAAACTTTGTGTCGCTCTCCCTTAAGATACTATCTAGTAATACCCAAACAATACTAAATTCCAAACTAAATAAACACTTCCCCCAATAGGCTACTGTTATTTCTTAAATAAAAAAATTAATCTTGTGATTTATAAAACTTGCAGCATTTGTTGCATTAGGTAGCGCTTGAATTAAACAAGTTTTTAATTTTAATTTGTCCATTTGCAGATTTTGTAATTTGTGGTGGTATATTGTTAATAGTCATTTCTTTCACACACTTTCTTTCACAGGATCTCAATTTGATATTGGATTGGGGCGCCAAAAATCTCGTTCAATTTAATGCATCCAAAACACAATCATGTTTCTTGTCGCGAAAAAAATCATCACTCATCCTTTGCTTACGAGTGGCCAGGTTTTGCAGAGCGGGGACACATTTAACCTTGTGGGCGTCACATTTGAGAATAACCTTAACTGGCATAAACACATTGTATCTATAGCCACCGTGGCTTCAAAAAAGCTTGGATTTCTTTTCCGAGCCAGAAAGTATTTTTCTCCTTCCAATTTATACACTTTGTATGTGTCCCAAACTCGACCCTCTCTGGATTATTGTTCTCATGTCTGGGGAATGGCATCCCCTACAACCTTCAGCATTCTTGATGCTATTCAAAGAAGGGCTGTTCGTCTTATTAATGATCCTTTACTTAATCAAAGATTTTCTTCTCTTGCCCATCGTCGAACTGTGGGAGATCTATCGCTCTTCTATAGATACTTTTACGGCTTCTGCTCCGACGAATTATCAAGTATAGTCCCTCCTCTTGCAGCTCCTAACAAAGAAACTCGTGGTGCCGCGCGTATGCATCCCTATAAAGTTCAATTGGACAGGCCCCGAACTTTCCATTTCGTTCGTTCTTTTATCCCTAGTGTTTCTAGACTGTGGAACCTACTGCCAGCGGAGGTCTTTCCTTCCCCCAAATCTTCAAGTTTTTAAGTCCCTTGTTAACAAACTTCCTCTTACCCTGCTTAAGACACCCACGGTACATTAGTATTTAGGCTTTTAGCCTTCGTGGATTGTCCAAAGATAAAAAAAGTCATTGTTTTGTTCTGTGAAAAATTTGCGAAAATTTATTTTTATTTATTAATTTTATGAAGTTTTTTTAAAAGTAATATTATTCTATGAGTAGAGGGGCGCCAAGTTAAGCGACAGCCCTCCTTGTCCCCTGTGGCTACGCCACTGGTTATGATTAAATCTATTAAGTTATTTTTTCTTTCTATAACTGTCAGGCTCATTTTCCTCGACGTAATACAAGTTTCTTGCAAACTTGCCCACACAAACTTTACTTAATAACCTTAAAATAGCGTATTTTATTAATGTATACTATTATATACAGTGTGTCTACGTAAATTGGCGTCATATGGAAAAGTTTTTATTATTAGTTTTCGAAAAAATAAAAATTTCTGCATGGTCCTAAACCTAAAAGCAACCATTGGTTATTAAATTTTATCAATCATCTACAAAGTTTGGCCAAAAATGGCTAAAGAGTAAAGTACCTGTATTTTTGCTAATATCGAAGCTTGTTGTAAAAAAAATATGCAATTTTGATTATTTATAAAAAAACAATATTTTTATTTTTTTGCGATAATGGTAAGTGACATCAAAATTCACTAAAGAATTTGAAATGAAACTTAAATTTTCGCGGTTTTTGGCAGAAAAAACATCAAAACTTTTTTAAATAAACAAAATTACACATTTGAAAATAGTTTTTAAGTTTAAACATCTTTAGTTTAAAATTATTTTCAATATTAGTAAAAATACAGGTAATTTACTCTCAAGCAAAAATTACATTTTTGGCCAGACCTCGCAGATGACTGACACAATTTAATATCTAATGATTGTATTTTATGTTTTGTACCATGCAGAACTTTTATAAGGAATACCTTTTTACAGATAGTGGATTAGCTTTTAAAACTTAGTTTTTTATAGGGGTGGGGGGCTAACCAAAAGATCAACTTTTTTTGCACATTTGAAAAATGTTCCTCTTGGAGGCCAATAGCATTTAGTATACGGTAAGACTATAGTAAAAGCACAGGGATGTGTAATTTAATTGGTTCAAAGCGCTACATACCGTCGTGCAAAACTGTCACATTGGGATGGTCATGGTTAGTTCTGAAAAAAAATCCCTACTGTCTTGGTGTATTATATAAAATATTCTACTCCCTTTAAAGACAGTCAAAAGAAAAACATCCTGCTTTTCTATGCTATCCACCACGACTTTCTCCCCAGACCGGTTTCGCCTGCCTTACAGGAACTCATCAGTGAGGCTGTATCGAGTCGTGGTGAATAGCATAGAAAACAAGCGTCTACTTATTAGACAAGTTTCATTGTCTAGCGGTAGGATATTAAATCCTGCCGTTGATGACCTACTGAAATCGCATTCAGTAAATACGAGCATCAATTGTAGTGGGGTGGCTATATATGTTATGAAGCACAAGGAAAAAATTAGAAAAGCAGGATGTTTTTCTTTTGACTGTCTTTAAAGAGAGTGGAATATATATATATATATATATATATATATATATATATATATATATATATATATATATATATATATATATATATATATATATATATATATATATATATATATATATATATATTGACTGTCAATCATCTGACACCAGTTAGATAGCATCGAAAATGCCAAGTGTGATCTTGGCGAAACGTCTGCAAAATTCCGCAAGGAATATAAACAACCAACGGATATACTCCCGGAATGATAACTCGACATATTCATCTATACGTGAAACTCTACGAACTAAAATATATATATATATATATATATATATATATATATATATATATATATATATATATATATATATATATATATATATATATATATATATATATATATATATATATATATATATATATATATATATATATATATATATATATATATACATCC
This sequence comes from Listronotus bonariensis, assembly GCA_014170235.1. Classification (NCBI taxonomy): domain Eukaryota; kingdom Metazoa; phylum Arthropoda; class Insecta; order Coleoptera; family Curculionidae; genus Listronotus; species Listronotus bonariensis. The sequence goes on from JACEGR010002398.1 coordinate 59,527, forward strand.
CGCTATCATTCTGACGGCCGCAGATAGACAAGTAATTTGACGGCCTTTTACAACTCGCAAAAAAATGCTTTGATTGATGTATACTAACAATCTTTTTATTTATTACAGTTAAATAAAGTATTTCAAACATATTTCAGGACTTTAAAAAAACGGGAGTTTTCATTTACCACCCATTTGGACGGCCGTCAAATTTCCGTGGTTTCGACGGCCAAAATATACTAATTTTTATAGACTCCCATCAATCCGACGGCCTGTTTTTAATATACGGTCCATCTGACGGCCAGCGTTGTTGCCAAATCACGCAAAATTCTTTATTGCATTATTGTGGCAAATCTTGCTTAACAAACAAAGCTCATATTGTATTTCCGGACAGGTCGTAGTATTTTTGTTTATATTTTTTACCAGTGATAGACAAAACATGCATTGATCTGCAATACTTTAGATTACTAATGTCTTTTTTATGACTAAATCTTATACTGGATAACTTTAATATCGCTCTGAGTAGTTTAATTAAATTTAGCACACAGTCGGTATGCAATAAGAGACAATTTCTAATATATATCATATTTTTAATGTTTCCCAGTGGCGTTCGCGCAGGATTTAAAAAATATATTTAAAAAAACATTGTTAGCCACTTCTCTACACACGTTTTTCGGTACAAAGTATATATATTTTTAATTTTCTTTCACTTCTCAGCAACTTTGATTTTTAGCTTCTCTAGTCCAACGTATGGTTTTGGGTTAAAAAATAAGTAATCTCTGCATGGTCATATGGCTATAACGTATTAATTGATAGAAAATGCCGTTTTGCTATTTTAAATACTCTTGTATTAAAAGTGTTTTAAAAGACGCAAGGCCCTAGATCCTTTAAATGCTTTACTTTGTATTTTTCATAAGTCTGACTTGAGAAAAATTAGAAGCTAACATATGCTAAGAACTAAATGGAAATAATAAACATAATTTTTATTTTAAAAAAAGCAGTGGCGTACAATATGTTTCTCTAAAAATATTTAGTTTAAATTCTGCACGAACGCCAATAGAAGTAATTAAAGGGTATGCCGAAACTCATGAGTCCCCACCGTTTTACGCCAATCTCTTACAATTTTACCCTTGTGGAGATGTCAAAGCGATTACACACATCTTTATATCCGCGTAACAACGTTCTATGTGCCGCACATAGAACGTTGTTGTGCCCTGACAAAAAAACTCTCCTATATTTCATTAGAGTGGGCTAATGTCCTAGTCAAGTCAAAAGCAGGGGCTCGATAAAGGGAGGGCTGTGGTAAGGCTAACCCCCTCGCCTCCCCTTCTTCCGGACCCAGACTGCGATTAGTACCGACCAAGAAGGCATTTAGCCCTCACAAAATGAATACCCTTAAATCATGGTAATTTTTACAAAAACCCAAAAGTTGTTTAAAACCATACTGTTATCCCTCTAACCACATCACAATAAAAGACCTTTGATTCATTAAATGTAAAACAAGGTCGTAAGTAAGATGTTGTTTATTCTAAATACATTAAAATACCCATAAGTAAGCAACCCAAGTGTTGTATTTTTTTAATTAAAAGAAAAATATAGAAAGGGTTTTTTTCGTTTTTATAAAACTAAACTATTAGCGGTTAGAACGTTGTTCCGGCATACCCTTCAATTAAAAAATATATTTTACGGTTAAAAATTCCTTTTATGGCATCGTGGTTGTGCACTAAATATTATTGAGATTATCTGGATGTTAAAAAAGCATGAAAAGATTTTCATCAGTGTTCTTCTTGTTAAAGGTTAATATTTAAAAAAAAAAGATGTTACGCCACTGCATTTTTCTTAAACAAAAATATTGTTTTAAATTCCCGTTTAATTTAAAACAAATTTGATCTCTTTACTTTTTTATATTTGATGTACAGGGTGTTTCATTTTCGATGGTTTTACGGGGGTTTATCTTGGAAACCGTAAGGAATATCAAAAATCTAATATAGGACTCCCGATCTCTTTTTGAGAAAACAACTGTAGTAAAAACAGTTCATGGCTATTCCGATTCATCTCGGAGCTACAGGGTGATTTTTAGATTTTGCCAATTTTTATAACCTTCTTTAACACGTTTGCTATTAAAGTTGTGAAAAAAACTTTAAATAGGTTGAATTATGTAGTTTTTTCGTAGAATATTGTGGTGTAATTAGTTTTTCTACATTGGTTAGTTTTTTTGAGAAAATTACCCAACTTATGTTTTTTCTTATGGAACACCCTATATATTTTTATCTAGTTATTAAGCTTTCTTTCGGCTTATCAAAAATATATTGGGGTGTTCCAGACAGAAGATATTATAATAGACGATTCCTTGTTAAAAAATATGAGAAAAAGTTTGTATAAATATGATTATAAATTTTTCGTTTTCAAGATACAGGGTGTTAAAGTTTTCAAGAACTTAAAAATTTCTAAAGCATTTTTTAGTAAAATTTGTTAGACTAGATATAAATGTTAATAATAAAGTTCTCAGTGTTGTTGTCCCATAGTACCAACAAAATTATAACACTTCATTTTTAAAGAAAAAAATGCCTTGTTTCTTGTATGTGGTCAGAATAATGTAATTTCGCGAGAATTTTATTTTTTCTAAAATTTATCCAAGATACGTAAAAATGAAGACACAAAAGTTATATTTTTTTACATTGTCTTGTCAGTAATATTAGCTAAGATGCGTCCCACGCCGCCACTGGCCTCGCTAATTAGAATTAGTTTAGGGCTTAACTTCTTAATATCTTATTTTAGTAAATACAGCCTAATTCTATTAAAATCGGATAAGGCATATTAAAGATATCAATAAAAAACCGGTTATCTTTTTAAAGTTTAACACCCTGTATCTTCGAAACAAAGCATTTCCAGACTCATGTTGATGGAAACTTTTCTCATAATTTTTAACAAGGGAATCGCCCACTAAAATATCTCCGTCTATTTTTCGAACGCACCCTCTATATGTTTTGTTTAAAGTTTGCAGGTGGCTCAAAACTAACCAATATAGAAAAACTAGTACTCCACAATATTCTGGAAAAAACTACACAATGAACTTATTTAAGTTTTTCCGCAACTTTAATAACCAAACAGGTTAAAGAAGATTATGAGAAATTGGGCAAAATCTGAAAAATCACCCTGTAGCTCCGAGATGGATCGCAATAGCCATGAACTGTTTTCACTATAGTTGTTTTTTCTCAAAAAAGAGATCGGGAGTCCTGTATTAGATTTTGATATTTCGAGATACCCCGTAAAACTATAGAAAATGAAACACCCTGTACGGTTCTCGACATAGGCAAATCCCTATCTAATGAAAGAATAAATAATTATTATACCTAGACCAGGGTAGATAATTTTGGAAAAAAAATATGGTAGGATCAAAGTCATTGTAAAAGGTAAAAAAATATGCCCATATTTTGAGAAGTGAATTTTCGATTGAAAATAGGGGTACTTTTTCGATATTTAGTCAAAATAATGTGAAAAATTAATATTTTGAGTCAAAAAAATTACAGTGTATTTAAGACATGCAAGGGGACGTTTTCACCAAATTTTGTTAAAATAATTAATTTTTGTAAAAGATAAAAATAAAAAACCAAAAACTTGGATATTTGAATTATTCACATAAATTTTGAGGTTATGTAAAAGGAGCGTTAACAAAAGTTGTAAATTAAACTTTGCCATTTAATTTTTTTTCCATGGGACTTATAGTTTTGCCGAAAATTGGGAAAAACAATATTTTTGCTTAAACCCCTCCCTCTCCCCTTCACGACTTTAAATCGCCTGGAATTTATTTTTTTCTAAATTTTTGTTATTTTCTCAACCTTTTTCAATGGGTTTTAGTCTACTATATTTTTTTCACTTTTAACGTTTTTTAAAGGCTTCGGCACTGATCTATTAGGCTGATTTTTTTGCAGAATTTGATAAAAGCGATACAAATAATCCTCGATGAGAAGTGGTTTTTATTAAATATAATATATTAAACCGTATATCAAATCAAAAAATGGAAGAATATCAAATTTGTTTGAAAATAAATGAGAATTCTAAACAATACTTTTGCTTAAGAAAAATGCTGTGGTCTACTTTTTTTAATTAACCTTAAACCCGTTGTGGACGACACTGGATTTTTTAATGCCAAAATATGTTACCTGATGCATAGAAGGCGTTCCCCAATTTTTTTAAATATTTGAATTGGTATAACAGTTATTATATAAAAAATATCAATATTTTTGTAGTTTTTACAATACGCATTTACCAAAATTCTTTTCTTGAGGGAGCAAAAAATATTTAAATTTGTTACATTTTGCATAAAATTTCCCCTTCCCTTGTCGTCATGTATAATGTACAAAAATAATGACAAAAAAATATTTGTTTACTTTAATCCTTTAACTTTAAATTTTGTGAAAAAATTTTATTAGTATTTTCTACAACATTTACTTATACAATTTTTATTCGATTTTAAAAAATAAAAATAAGTTACTTCTGGGCATATTTTATATTTTTCGTTAAAACTCGTTCACTCGAAGATGTGTGTGTATTTCTTGGGCCATGCGGCCAGTTTTTTTTTTAATGTCGCTTTAAAATTAAAAAAAATAATGGTCCATTTGTCCTCTTGCACAGTGTGTTAAAAGATAGGGATTTCAGGACAAAAATTGCACATTTTTATTGCACTAAAATAGTTTTGTTATTATACAGGGTGTCCGGAAAGGTGAGATCTTAAATGATAAGGGTGATAGAGTAAGCCAAAATAATTTTAGTACTTCATATAAAAAAGGTCTATCGCGCTTTGTTAGGGAAATATTGACCAAGGTTAGAATACAAAAAACTTATTTCTATTATGTCACAGTACCAATGATATTTGAGGTACTAAACCTTATACTAATGCTTCTTTTAATAGGAAACGGCTGTTCAGTAATTCGGAATTATACAAGATGAGACGATTTTTATATTTAATGTATGCATTTTTAAGTAACACACCTAACACATTTAACATGTTGCTTTTACTCTTTCATTCCTTTATTATTTTTATACGAAGAAGGTATACTTTATTTAAATCGATATTCTGGGCCGTTTTTCATAAAATCGCATTTTAAAGCCTAAAATAACAGCATTTTGTGTGTAATACACATTTTTTTTAACAATAATAAAATATAGTAAAATTATAAAAAACAGTCATTATCTGTATTATACTGTTTAAAATGCTCATAAACACCATTTTTAATAATTTTAGCACATTTTATTAATTTTCTTAAGAAAAAATAAAATTTTATTACATACAAAATGCTGGTATGTTTAGATTTAAAATGCGATTTTATGAAAAAGCCAGAATAATTGAATATGTAATTAGTCAATTATTCTGGGGAAAAACGGTCAAAGATATCGATTCAAATAGGGTACACCTTTCTTGTAGAAAAAAGCTTAAGGAATCAAATGGTTAAAGCAAAATGTCAAATTTGTCAACTCTGTCAAAAATCCATTAATCAAGTGAAAAAAAATCGTCTTACCCCGTATAATTTTGACTTACTGAACAGCCGTTTACATATATGAAAAGAAGCATTAGTATAAGGTATTTTAGTTAACCAAATATAATTGGTACTTTGGCAACAGTTTCAAAGTTACAATTAAAACAACATTTTTTTATTGAAACTTTGAAGGTCAACATCTCCCTAACGAATCGGGATAGATTTTTTTTTATATGTGGTACTAACATTATATTGGCTTACTTTATGACTCCTATCATTTATGGACTCACCTTTCCTGCCACCTATATATAATTGAGTAGGGTAGGGGAAAAGGCTCTGTATATGCAAAAAGCAATACTGTAATATTATTATACAAAGTAATTTAAACATAGAAGTCAATTTAAAATATAACAGGGTTGCGGTAAAAATAAAGGAGCTGCTAGCTAAATGCTAATTTCATAAAAAAGTTTGTATTAACATAGGTCCGAAATTGCATGGTTTTCAAGATACAGGAGTTAAAGTTTTTTTTTAATAAAATACACGACTTCTAATTTATTTTAAGCATATAATTGTTTATTTTTTTCTACCATGTTGCCTATGAGTACTTTTAGAAGAAATTAGAGTGGCTTTTAATTGTTTTTTATCGAAAATGAAGCTAGATATTATGAAAATAAGGGAAATTAAAAAGTTGCATTTTAAATTGTTTTATTGAAAAAAAAAATAATAAAAAATTTGAAAAAGTCAGTGGCGTACTTCTTTTAAATAATATTAACTGTGGTGCCCACTGAGACACCACTGGACCCAATAATCTTAATCTGGGTAGAGCTTAAAAAGCGCCATATTACTTTAAATAAGTGTAAATCGGTTAAAGGGTTTTTAAGATATTTAAAAAATATCGACTTTTTTAAACTTTAATGGCCTGTATCTTAAAAAGGTCCATTAACCACGTGATTTTTTAAATAAAATTTTGACCCCCTAGTGATACTTGGTAAGGTTTAAAACTAATCCCCTCTCCGCATTTCTTATTAAGTGTATTTTTTTGGTACAAAATTATTAAAAAAATTTTACAATATTATCTTCAAATAAAAGTAGTTTAATCTAATTTTATTCTGGAAAATAAAAAACCGTTATAAAAATATTCAAACAGGCATTATTACAATTTTTCAAAAAAAAAAAAACCCCTGATATCTTTCCTACAATCTCCTTCCCCCTAGTGATGTTTTAGTATATTTCCTAACTAGTGCTGAAATTCCCAGCGCTACGCGTCGTTCCGGTCAGCTGCAGTCGCGTGCGGAAAAGACACTTTCGGCACGTGTTAGGAACGCTATTTTCTTCGAGCGTAAAAACTAAAATTTTATTTATTTTTTGATATTTCATTATAATGCTATCTAATATCCTACCATACCAAAGCAAAATTTTCTTTTAAATATGAAATGCATAAAATCCTTCATTGTGACTCAGTAATAGTTGGTTTTAAATTTTTGTACTTTTCCTCACTAGTGCGGAAAAATAGTGCGGAAATAGTATATTTCCTAACTAGTGCTGAAAGTTCCACTTTTCCGCACGCGACTGTAGTTGACCAAACGACGCGTAGCAGAGTTCGGTCAAGCAGTAAAGTGCGGAAAAGGCACTTTCATCACGTGTTAGGAACGCTATTTTTCTACGAGCGTAAGGACAACATAAAAACCAAAATTTTATTTATTTTTTTTATTTTAATACAATGCTACCTAATACCCTAGCATACCACAGCAAAATTTTCACCCGCACTAGTGCAGAGAAAGTAGTGCCGAAAAGTACTTTTCCGCACTAGTGCGGAAATATGGCACTTTCAAAATCAAATGCGTGCGGAAAAGTGAACTTTCTCGCACGCGAGTAGAAAAATACTTTTCCGCACTCGTGCGGAAAAGGAGTGCCGAAGTACTTTTCCGCACTAGTGAGGAAAAGTGGCACTTCCGCTCTCCCTCCCTGTTTAAGCCTCACTTGATTAATGGACGACCCCAAATGACAGGTCCGGACATATGTTTGTAGGGACTTTTTTTATTTAAAAAAACATAAGTAATCACCTTAAGTTTCGTACTGTAGTTAGAAAACACCCTGTATAGAAAAAAAAAAACAAAATATGAAACGCATGAAGCATATTTTTTAACAGATTGTAAAGTTACTTTATGTTCTGGGTAAATAAATTAATATTATTAAACAGGTAACCAAACAAAAAATGTCCATTTAATTCCTAACTAATCTCATTTAGCTGCTGAGTCACGAACTTATATCGGTTTCCGGATTAAAGGCATCAAATAAATAAGTCTATTTGCTATTTTAATTTTAAAATATTATTTACAAATCAACTAACAGTGTTGCCGATTAGTCGGCCGTCAAGTAAGCGATGAAGTGAAAGATGTATACAGAATCTTATATACGCTTGGAACGCGCCATCTATACTGGCTCGGTTTTATTCAACTAAAAATATACACCAAATATACTTAACTTTCATCCGGGTATCTTTTTGACGGCCAACAATTTTTTGCTGCGAGTTTGTATGATAAAGATCTTTCAAATAGCACTGAAAACTATTTGACGGTCATATATGGCCGTCCGATGTACTCGGCCGTCACAATGATGGTAAAATGAAAATGTACGGTCGTCGGATTGATAGAGGGATATATATATATATATATATATATATATATATATATATATATATATATATATATATATATATATATATATATATAATTTAGAATTGTCACGCTTTATCTTAATTAATAAAATTTCTCATAATTTTAAAACTACGTGACCAGAAATATTTTATACAGGGCAACGGCTTTAGGAAATAATTTAAAATTCAATAAATAAAATTTGTATGTACATAATATTTTCATAAAATTTTGATTCGAAACAAATGTTTAAATTTTTAAAAAGCTTTTAGATAAAACACGCATTCAAATTTAACTACAAATAGGTGGAAAATTTATTTTACAAGTATATTACTTCAATTTACTAGCGTTTGGGGAAAACAACATTTACTAAATTACTAAAAATGCAAAGGCCGACAATGGCACTCATTCAGTCTAGTCATGTTTACGTTTATTTTCGCTTAAAGCATTATTCAAATTAAATAAAATTAAGGAGTGCATACGAAGTCAATGCTCTATAAATTTCCATTTAGTTTCGAAAAAAACAAATCGACAAAAACATTCGTGGCTTAACCAGCTGTGGGCGAAGTAAGTCCTCACCTACTCCCTCCCATTTAAAAGGATCTCTCATGACCATAGGTCAAAGTCGGTCTATATAAGGTCACGACATTCGGCCATATTGCTTTGACGTGTTATGACGTCACATCTTCCATTTTTCGGCCATGTTGTTCAGTGCCGGAGATATATACAGTTTATTGTATTATTAGAACCACCGTTTCCACAACAGTTTCTAATTATTTTAAGTTGTAAATTCTTTTACTTTAAATAAAAAACATTTGGAATTACATCTTTTAACAAATATCACTTCCAAAACAATGCAAAATGAAATGCGCAAATTCTAGACTCCACTGAATTGATCATCAGCTTTGATTTTACCCAGTCTTGCCAACTTTTCTCCGTGGAGTCCCCTTCCTTGCGTCCCCGACCTCGAACCGCCTAAAAGTTGAGGATATGTCGCAACCTTATAAATATAAACTAACCTTGACCATAGGTAACCCATATTTAGATCCGCAGTGGCTACAAGCATTTTTCGGACTTTTACGACCTTGAGGAGTACACAAATCAGGGAGTCTGCAAACATGCGGACTTAAAAGCCATGACAGAATACAATGCCGGTACGTTGTGCTCCCCGTACACGGTCTTTAGCTACCGTACTTCGAAAATGCTTCGAACGGAAAATCAAGGGCGGTCATAGGGGGAGCATGGGGTCCCTTTAATGCCACATCCTTTGTATTTCATACATATGTAATGGTAAATTGGGCATTTGATGATGATATACCCCCCTCAGCGCTGGTCCGGGGGTGAGGGTGATATCATGGAATTGAAAAGTGAGAAGTAAGGACCTTCTTTTTTGCTTTTCAAATGTGTGGGAGTTGTTTTTTGTAACTTTATAAAGAACAACAATAAAAATGTGAGGGGACTTTTTTTTTTTTATTTTGTTAATTTTGTTTCTTTCTACGGGCGTCAAAATGGCCTATGGCCCCCTCAGAGAGTCGATAAATCGATATGACCGTCCCTGAAACCCAGACAAGGCGTTGATAAATTCTTTCCGATAATGCGGATAGTCTGTTAAGCGCCCGCGAGTCAAAGCTCGGGGATGACTGGTACAAACACATGTTTTCGCCCATGAAGAGTACCTTTTGTTTCGCGCAGGTAATACCATTGGGAATCCATCCAGATCAGTGCTCAGGACCTTTTTATATATGATGCCACGTTTATTTTTAGTAAAAGCCTTATGCCCAAAAACCAGAGTCCGTGGATGTCGGGTTATTAGAGACATATTTTCTTGCTAACCGTATTCGTCGGAGTGGTTCAAACCGTATTCAAAAATGACAAATGATAAATATAAGAATCAAGAAAATATAGATTTTCAAACCGCTTGCCACGAATATTTAATTAATTAAATTTAATTATGATTTAAACCGAATAGGTTATTTTTCACCTGATATGTACAGCCATGTACAAATTACCGGAAGAAAGTTTTCAATTTAAAATACATGCTTCAGATTTTGTATTTGTGGTTAAAATTAGATTGTAAGCACTTTTTACTCTTAAATTTTTTCGATAATTTGTGACCTAACCCCAATTTTTTTGATTCCATGTTAGTTTTTTCAAATTTACCGCCTTACCGCTGATCAGATGACACATGTCAAAATAAATTTTAAGTTTTTGAATATACAGAGTCGATCACCAGAAAAAAACGGAATTTCCCTTAATAAAAATAAATTCCACATGTTGCGAACTTTTTGCTGGTCACTGAATAGACACGTTGTTATACAAAATAAAATCAACCTACATCTTAAGTTTAAAGTTTTTATTCATTTCTGTTTACCTTCCGATATAATTTTGTAAAGTTTATAAAGTAAGTTTAAAGTTTTTAAGGTTGAATATTCTCCCAACTTCTGCAGCAGATGTGCAAAATAGTTTTAAAATACAGTTTGTAACTCCATAGGGACAGAAGAATATTTAGTGCATTCAGAGCCCGTACTCCGTATCTCTCAAGAAAGAAATTTCTTCTCTATTTTTCTATTTACTGTCTTTCTCGAACTTCGTAGTCTTTTGGCTGGTTCCGCACTCACGAATGTACAACACGGACGCCTGGAAATAGAAAGGCGATTTGGATCTTTCTTGTTATTTATCCTGTTCTATTGTATGGCGTTTTGTATAAAGTGATCTCGCTCTTCTTACCTGCTGGACGTTTGTTTACATTCTTTTATACGCGGGTGTTTGCGGGAACATTGACGACATTGCAATTTGTGATCGGAATAATAAACAAATTTTTATTTAGTGTTTTGTGAAAATAATATATTCGTTTATGTTATGTTGTTATATTGTATTTTGTTTAAACTTTAACATTAAGACGAGGTTTAAGCTTACTAATTTTTTTTTTTTTTTTTCATTAAAGCCATGCAATTTAAAACACCACTTAATTTCAACTCTTGCTAATTCAAAGAGATTAATAATATTATATATATTATATATTATTCCGCTACCTTTCTCCTTTTTATACGAAAATTTTGTCGCTATATTTTTTTCTCTATTTTTTTATACAAAATAGAAAAAAGCTAGATACATTTTAATTAAGCAAAAGATAAACTATTAAAATCCGGAAATTTATTCGACTTAGGCTGATTAAAATCTGAGAAAATATGCAAAATAAATGAAACATAGGCAAAAAAAAAACAAATATATTTTAAGAAATAACATGTGCATTTTTTTATAAAGGGTGCATTTTTCCTCAAGAACCCAACGTTTTCAGGTCCAGTAGTCTATTATTTTTCCACTGTCGAAGATTTACGAACTATTTAGAAAGAATTATACGGAGTAAAGACAAGAAATAGAAAGGAAATTTCTTTCCTGTCTGTTTCTTCTTTCTATCGAAGTACAGAGTGCGGGAGCAGAATACATAAGTAAATGCATAAAAGTTTGTTTCACGGATATTTTGTTTGTTTATTCCAGAAAATTTAAGCGCGATACTTTTGGTTGTGAACTTGACTTAACAAAGGATTATTATGGCCTTTTAGACTCTAAATAGGATTTTAAATTTAAATTTTATAAGCAATGGTATTTTATGGATTTACAAATAGATCGCTTTGGCTTTAAATGTTTATGCATAAGTTATGCGAGGATGTGACTAACCCCTAAAATTTAGGGTAAATCACACCCTCGCCGTTTAACTCATATTGCGTCTTCGTAATTTAAAGTCATTTTTTACAGGTAATTTAATATAGTACCTGGGCCAGCAGTCAAATAAACTTTATGACAATAACTTTTTAAAACCTACTTAGGGGAGGGGGTCTTTTAATTTTGATGAGTCTACCATAAATATTCATACCGCCATATATGGAAGCGGTGCTTCACCCAGCCTGTGAATTTTGAAATATTTCGATTGTCGGACTGGGCGAACTCGTCAAGAACTAACCAGAACTACAAAGTGTTTAAAATATTAAAAATTATTGTTTTTATAATTACTTTTATACCAATTGAGATATTTTAAAGTTTAAGGGACGCCTTCCATACACCAAAACACATTTTTGGCATACAAAAAATTATAACCAGTATGGTCCATGAGGGCTTAGGGTAATTATTTTTTAATAAAAATAGAATGCAACTGCATTTTTCTAAAATAAAAATAAAAAATAAAATACATAATAACTTTAGAACAAATTGGATCTAACTTTTTTTTTTTTATTTGAAGCACGGTTTTCGCGTAAATTAATAAAAACCATTTCTCGGCATGGTCAAATCCCTATCTAATAAAAAAAATAAAATATTAAAGGTATATCTAAATAAAAAAGTCAAAAGATCAAATTTGTTCCAAACCTAATAAAAATTTTAAAATTATTTATTTTAGAAAAATGCAGTGGCGTACCTGTTTTTTATTTAAATTTTTTACCTTAAACCCCTTATGGACGATACTGGTAATAATAACTTTTTTCTTGTATGCCAAAAAATGTGCTTTGATGCATAAGCAATGTTCCAAAATTTTTTTAAAATTTTCCAATTGGTATAAAAGTTATTAAATTAAGTATTCAATTTAAATTGTGACGAGTATATTAATATGCTCAGCATAGTTATGACATTGAAAAATATTTGCTCCAGGTCACTTACATTAACTAGTAGAAAATTGCTAGAAGACACAATCCATACCTTAAGGTAACATTTTATTTATACCTGCTATTTTTTTAGGCGTATCTGCAAGTTTTTGATAGTTAATGGACTGTGTGTTTTGTATCTTTGTGATAGTTTACAAAGGCTTATGTCTAAGTACTAGAGTACCGTGAGTGGGTACTTGGTTTTTAGATGTTTATGCACATCCAAGAACTGAAACATGCATGTTTTTCATTTTACACTAGCTTTTAGACAACAACGCAGGGCAAAGCTACTATGGAAGTTATCTTAAATGGCTAATACCTACCTCGACAGGGGTTCGAACCCGGACCTTCTGAGTTAGAGATCAAAAACTGAAAGATCCTGTTTACTGCGCTTTTGTGAAGACAAGTGGTGCGTACTTTATATATTTTTCTGAATCATCGTTCAAAGTGGTCCCGTCAAGCAAAAGCCATTATAATATTTTTTTAATAAATAAATTTGCCAGGGCCATACAGAATATATCTCTCCAGGACCAATTTTCTTAGCAATTCATTTTAATTAATTTCATATTCAACGCACACTTTATAATTTAAATAATAAACCAAATTATTTGTCCCTCTTTGACATCTGCCTTACATTGTATAAAAAATAAGAATTCTACCCTTCTGGAAACCCAAAAATAACTGGAAGCTTCATTAAAAAAGCGATATCCTAATGAACCAGGGATTTTTACTTGATCGAATTTCGTGGGGTAGACATATTAGCAAAGAAGTTCAGAAGTCATTAAATTGTATTTTTTATTTTAATAAAGTTTTTAATGTATAATACAGTGTGTCCAAAATTGGTAGGGAATGTATTGGGATATTGGAAATTAAAGTTGGGTAGCATTTAAATACTCGGTATTCTGAATTCTATTTAAATAGTATTTTTTTAGCCTTTCTAGCTGTAGGACTTCAGTTTTTAGATCTTTAAAAGAATCGCCTAGTGTCTCCTTCGCATGTCTTTGTCCAGGTGATGTATGCCAGCAAGCGAGATGTTGTTCTTGAGACCATCTGCTTATCGTTGTTTTTATCACCTTTTTGGACAGTCCGAGAACTGGCTCTGGACCGTTAAACCTTCTAGATGACCCAGCTTTTGCTAGTTCATTCGCTTTTTCGTTGCCTTCTATTCCCAAGTGTCCAGGAACTCACAGAAGTTCTATCCTGTTGTTTCTGGCGGCGAGTTCCTTCATGTTGTTTAGGCACTCCATCGTGATTTTGGACGTTATACGATGGGCATCTACGGCTTTCAGAGCAGCCTGGCTGTCTGAAAGAATGTGAATGTTGTGGTTGTGATACCCTCTTCTCATATTCTCTTAAACACATGCTAGAATAGTATATTTCTCGGCCTGGTAACCAGTTGCTTGCCTTCCTAATGGAAGGCTAAAAATCGCTGTGGACCTTGCCCCAAATACACCAGCACCCACTCCATCATCCGTTTTTGACTCATCGGTGTACCAAACTAAGCCTCTGTCAAGTGATGGAGGTGTTCCATTTGTCCACAAGTCAGGATTACAGCTGACCTTATATGGTTTTGGTGTTTCTTCTTGGATCAAATGTTTTTTTTTCTGATTCTGGCCTTACAAACTAATATAAGTGTTTTAGCCACGAGATAATAAATTATAAGGATCAAATGTTGACTTGTGTAATATAAGTACACCGCAATAAACGACATGGGCGTAGCCAGGTAAGGCATTTTTTTTATGTTAAATTTATACGTCAATTTACCGACTCCGCATCAATAAATAAAATAAAAATATATGTATAATGAAGTCGGCCCGTTAGTATATGGTCAAAAAGCATTGAATTCCAAATTCCCACCTGTCCGACCACCGCCCCCTAGGTGGTGCGCTGCAGCCTAGAGGCTTATTGTGCCTTGACCCTACTTCTTCCCATTCACTCGCCATTCATTTCATAACTTGGATGCTTGATACTCGGTCCGATCGCTGACTCCTGAGCAGAAAACCGTGTTGCGTCGTCCGCCGGCGGTTACCCATCTAAGTTATGGCCGCGCTCTACACTACAATGCTAAATTCCGGTGATCGACGCTGTCGACCCCACCGAAGCAGCAACGAGCGCGGCATTCGAATAGTATTCAAAGACATCTTCGTGTTTGGTATTCGGTATTTGACTGAATACTTTTTCCGTCAGTACTTGAAATTCTAGATTGTAAATACCGTTTTTGAATCATAGTATTCGAAAATAGGTTTTAAGTATTCAAATACCGGGATTTCAAGTATTAAAATACCAGGATTTCAAGTATTTGAATATCGGATTGTCAATACTAGAATCCGAATTTAATTTTTGTTAGAGAAAAAAATATAACAACAAAGAAATGGCATCACTTACTGAATGTAGATGGTTTTATTAAGGTAATAGTTTTTAAATTTAAAGTCAAAGACAATTTTGTGGGGTTACTTTGTTTAGGGCTAAGGACCTTTTCTTTGGTATTCAAAAGTATTAATAAATACTGAATCCTGGTATTTGAATACAGTGGTATTTAGGTACGTTTATTCTTGGTATTTCTATCCTCAGTATTCAAATAATTGTGTGGGACCGGGCAAACGCGTCATTTTTTTGTCGGAAAAGTTTACCACAATGTTTTACATGCAATTTTTAAACACTTTGCCAAAAATCGCAACTGTTATAGTCACGAAACCATAAGGTCCGTTGACATGTTTTGGATATCGGATTGAGCGGGTTTTTGTAACTGTAATTCTTACGATTTTTGGCTCAATGTTTAAAAATTGCATGCGTATCATTGAGTAAACTTGCTCGACAAAGCCAGTGACGCGTTGGCCCGGTCCGACACCCGAAACATTTGACATTGACAGGCTGGATTAACGTGCCGTTTTCATATATGGTGGTATGAATATTCGTGGTAGTCCCTTTAAAAGAAACCCGCCTAAAAAGGTTTTAAAAGTGCTATTATCAAGAAGTGAATTTCATCACTGGCCCAGGGACTAATAGGTTTTGCCGCAAAATTAAAAATACTACCAGTTAATAGCTTATTTACCAGTTGATTTTTTATGCTTTTTAATGTTAAAAATTCAAAAAGGAAAAATTTATTTTAACTATAACCAGGATTAATAACTACCTGCGTATTTACTGACCTTGTTTTATTTTGTATGCTAAAGTTTCTTTTAGTTAAATACTTGTTTAGTTTAGAACCAACAGAAACAGTTTTGTTATACGGTTTTTAACTCCATAGGGACCAAGCATTTTGCATTAAACGGTGTTTCATATTTTACAATATATAAACATATGAAACACCGTTTATTTTGTGGATGAATTATTTGTTTATTTTTGCAATTTGTACTGTATTTTCAGCACACAGTTTTGAAATGATAATAAAATAAAACAAACTGTAAAGTTTTATTATGACGGTTCGGGTAATAGCTGGAAGTTAACAAGCACATTTTTTAAAAGAATTTCTAAAAATCATGACCGATGTAATGAAAACTGGCCAAGTAAAATCTTACCTACTTTAAGATCTAACATTTTTATATAACAGCCATTGTTATAGGTATTCAATTAAACAAGGAAAGATAGTTTCAAACTTGTTCATAACCTTATTTTGGACATATTCGGATTTTGTATAGAATTAAGCACTTATTTAGATCTTCATTCTTTTTGCGGTAAAGCCCACAGTCAACCCTAATTTTAGTACTAAACTTGGCTCACCTTTATCATATTTATGTTTTTGTTGTGATATCATTACTTTTGTATCTAAAGAAAACTAGGCAGATTTAGATTTAATATTTTTTGTTTATATTTCTGCATAGTTTTTTTATGCTATAAATAACAGTTCGCATTGCCCATTCATTATCTGCTACTATTTTAACAAGCGTTGGCCAATTGTTTATAGCATATTAGAAGTTTTTGTATGGAAACACCACTTATTTTTTGACTTAATTTAATTTTTATATTTTCGATATATAGCAAATTTAATAATACATATATTGGGATAGTTTTAAATATCTACTTTTAACGGTTCAAACGCTACAATAAAAATAACATTTTTTTTGTATGGGGACATTCCTATTTTTTATTTATAGGTTTTTTTCCACGCTTACTCACAATAACCGGTCATCTAAAAGTGGATTAAGTTGTTGATCTATATGTCAGTCAGTCAGTGGAAAATTGACAAATTTTGGACTCTTATATCTTTATAACCGTTTGAGCTAGTTTCATGAAATTTGGACTTCTAGTTGTCCTCATGGATAAAACTAAACACACTTAGTTTTATATGTTGACGTTAAGTAGGTTTTAAGTTATGAAGGTGTCAAAAGTGACACCAAGTGGTTCGTGTAATATTACACTCTTCAACTTGGTCTGACTGAAGGTGTCTAGATATGTTTTATTGCAACTTTTAATGTACTAAATGGTTAACTAATTTTTTAATATGAGTTTTTTAAAGGTACTAAACAAAAAATAGTCAAGTGTAAAATATTTTAAAAATGAGGCTTTTAAAAAGAGGCTTTACTTATACTGTGTAAGGCTTTCGCGGCCATGTTCTGCTAAACTTAAGTTTTTTGGGCTATTGCACCGTCGTTGTAGATTTTGTATCCTCGACATTTCGCCAGCGCGAGTGGTTGGCATCCTCAGAAGGTTCTGGTTAGCCCAAAAACCTAAGTTAAGGCTTTACTTAACCTTTCTAGCATTTTATTGATCGTTGTTACCAGTCCTAAAAATTTGATACAATTTGTAACACAAGCGTTTAAAGTCTCCCCTGGCAAGCAAAATTTACATGTTTTTGATAGGGGCTAACATAATCAGGGTGATACCTTTTAAATTAACACCCTGTAAATTTTTTATTTATTTTTTGCTTTCAATTATTGTTTTTCTTCTGCTTTTTCTTAATTTTTTTTATATTTTTGTCAGTCTACCCTCGTAGGCTAAAGCACATTACACTTTATTAACATTTTTATTATATTTCCGCAAAAACTTTTATAATTTTCTTTTCTTATACAGCTTATTCTTTTGTTTTACGACCCTTGCTATTAGGTTAGCGACTTTTTTATTATTTTTTCTTTTATTTTAAGATGGCTTTTCTTACTTCAAATACATACTTAACTTTAATAAAACTTTTATGATTTATAAAAATGTGTTTATATTATTAAATAAACACTGAAAATTGTAAGTCTTTATGGTTTATTAAGGAGGTATGAATTTTAAACTTTTGAAACACATTTTAAGTCTGTTGTGTAAACATTTTAAATAAATCAAGGCAAAATTGGTGTGTAATATGGCACTTGGTGCAACTTTTGACCCATCCATAACTCAAAACCTATTTAACCTAAGCACATTAAACTACGTGTGTTTATTTATATCCATAGTGAACTAGAAACCAAAATTTTATTAAGCCAAGCTTAAACGAGTTATAAAGATATGAAGGTCCAAAAGTCGTCTATTTTCCACTGACTGACGGACTGACTGACTGAGATATAGACCAACAACTTAACCCACTTCCATATGACCTAGAAAGATGAAATTAGGAATCCAGCTCGGTAAATTGTGTGTAAGCTTGAAGAAGCATGAGCTTGAAAGTTCAGTACTAAAATTATGCTTGCCTGTGAATGAAGCTCTAAAATAAGTGCCAGGTTCTGTACAAAATCCAAATATGGATCCAGTTTTTATTAGAATTAAAAAATATTTAAATAAGTTGGAATAACTTTATAAAATGTCTGATATAATGAAAACTGGCCAAGACAAATCTAATCCACTTTAAGATCTCATACATATTTGGAGTTTGTACAGAACTTGACACTCATTTAGATCTCCATTCTTTTTGCGGCGAAGCCCACAGCCAGGTATAATTTTAGTATTGAACTTGGTTTATGTTTTTTACATTTATGTTTTTGGTGGGACATGAGATTGCTCAGCACTTTAAAGAGCTTTTTCTACAATACATGTTTTTAAATACTGTGGCCATCATAACTTTAAAACTACTTTACCGATCCTGTTTGAAATTTTCACTTCTATTTCTTAACATAATTTTCGAGGTAACGTTGCATTTTTTGTCAATATTCTAATTTTTATTAGAGCAAATACACCGATTTTTTTTTCTTAAAAATCACGTTTTTACTTTTAAGTGCTCCTAAAAAGTAAAACATTTAAATAAAAAAACTCCTACAGTGTTACCTAGGGAAAACGATTATCTGTCAAACAATTTTTTTTCATGATCTAGCACCAAAATATTATGGTAACCGCAATTAACCATTTTTTTTTTGAAAAGCTTGCTAATAATTGTACACAATAGTGATCCAATGGTATACTTTATTGTTGATACAGTTATATTTTACGAAAAAAGTTTTAAAAGAGAGATTACTTACCCTATTTATACATAAAACTGGGTATCGGCCCAACAGCGACCAGGCTTATCGCGACCGATAATAAAATCGGCGCATTAACGACCGAACTTTTCAAACCCCCATTTTTCTGTCAGGTGGCTTTCCAGTGACGAAAATTTTTGTGCTTTACGCTCCGGGGCTTGAAGCTCTTGAACTGCACTAAAAGTTAGTCACTGGAACGCATCCTTAGACAAGGAAAGATAGACACTTTAAGAAATTTTAAAATTTCGTTGTTTTTGACCTTTCTTGGCTTTATAATAATAATCTCTTTTTCATATCTAATTCCATTTTTAAATAAATAATTTTAAAAAATCCATCCCTAACCATAAAAACACGTTTGAAGCACAAAAACCAAAAGAGGGGTTGGTGCATGAGGGGCAAGGGGAAAGAAAAACGGAGTAGCTCAGGTGCATAACACTTTCCGTCACTGGAACGCCATAAAGTAGAACGAGATGCTCCTGAGCTACTCGGGAGCGCTCCTATTTGCGTCACTGAAAAGCCACTCTGGTGGGTCTAGAGTAATACATTAAATTTAAGACGCACTGTTGCCAAAATGTAGGTGGACTATTAGAGATATTTCTTAGGATTAGAAAAGGGTACTAAGGGTAGGTACTTCATTAAACCCAAGACTAATACACACTTACGAATGGTTAGTTCTAGTAAGCAACTACACACATACATATACTGCAATACGTATATTCTTCTGTATTTTATATTTACGTGAATTTGTAGGCCTCTATATGCAACAAATAAATAATATAAAATGTATCTACAATTTTTTTCACTTTTTAAAATATTTCACAAAAAAGAAAACAACTGGATGGGAAGAGTTTATGAACAACTTGGCAACAATGGCTATGCCCATTGGAGTTCACTCTTATTTAAATCTATAGGTCGGTTTTATTGCTTTTTAATAATCGGTCGCAGATGAGCCGGACGCAGATAAGCATATTTCTAAAACTGATTATTTTTTACTCATCTTTGTTAAAGGTTATTAAATGCCATATGTTTTCAATAAAAGAACACATTTGCGTGCATTTGTTTATTAAAATATCAAGGTGGCCATGTTTAGCAAGTTTTGACTTTGTCAGTGAAAAATGCCACGTCAGTTATCTGAAATTTAAAAGGTTCAAGTACTATGCAGAATAAAAAGATGTACAGGGTGTAAAATTTAATTGATGATTAAAAATGCAAGGCGTGATTTCTTGCTTATTTAAGCAAGAAAAAAGTTCGTATGAACATATGTCCTCAACCCCCAACTTTTGAGCTACGGGGTGTTTAAAAACCGGATTTTAATGAAATTTGGCAAGAACCTACTAAGCAATAATAGGATTTTTTACCACAGAAGATTTTTAAATATTTCTATCAGTGGTGTCCGTACGGGATGAACACTGAAAATTTTCAAAAATGTAAATATGGTACGCCATTGATTTTTCCAAAAAATTGAAAACATTTTTTTAAATCCTCATTAATTTTGCAACAAATTTGACCTCCTGACTTATTTTGTACGATGCACCATTTTTGCATTAAAACTAAAAATAGGTCCCTTGCTAACTAGTTTAAAATAATTTTGCTATACCAAAAATGCATCAAAAAAGATTTTAATTTTTTTATGGAAAACGGTGCATCCGACAAAGAAAGTTTATAAGGTCAAATTTGTTGTAAAACAAATGAAAACTTTAAAAATTATTTTTATTTAAAAAAACAATGGCGTACCATGTTTTTGAAATATTTCCAGTTTACATCCTGTACGGACGACACTGGTGAAATCATTTTAAACAATCCACATAAAAAAAGCCTATTGGTGCTAAGTAGGTGCATGATAAATTTAATAAAAATAGTTTAAAGACTTTAAAAGTCATAATAAAAAAACGATACTATTCTTAAAACTTTAACACCCTGTAGCTTAAAACTTAAGATGTTTAGGACATGTTGTGTTCAAATAAACTTTTCTTCCTAAAATAAAGTAAGGAATCATACCCTGTATTTTTAGCCATCAATGAAATTACGCCCTGTATAAGTATTTACTTATTTAATTTGATTAATTTACACCTATGTTCAGGCTTGACGTTCATACTTTAAACTTTTGAAAACCTACGACATGTATTAACATCCTTCAAATATTTATTTTTAGAAGCTGTTTTTACATAAAAATGAAGAAAGAGCTTTCTTTTTTAAATCTTTGTATGCCTTTTTAATAAATATAACTGTACCATTTAATTTTTTGGCAATTTCGCCAAAAAATCCCATTACAAAGAGTTTGTCACTTCAGAGTAAAAGTGGGGTGCATTTTACTATTTTTTCATAACTTTTCCCCTCATAGATATTTGGCAAAATAGAATAATTATAACAAAAATGTACTTTTAGCAGGAATTAACCATACCCCACCCCTCAAGTAGGTTTGGAAAAATTACTACCTACAACACTTTTTTTTAAGAAAATTGCTCCAAAAAAAGAAAATTTACTCACTATAATCAAATTATATAATTAACCGCACATTTTCAATGTTAATTATGCGTTTTTCTTTCACTTCAGGACTATTTTTAGCGAAAGTAAACATATTATAACATGGGTAAACCTATCGGCAAAAAGGTTTTTAATATTTGATTGATTTTATTTACTTACTTTATGGACTTAGATTATTATTAGCTACAATCGATAATATCGTTAAACTTGAAAATTATTTAAAAATATACAGGGTGAAAGAAATTTGTGCTACAATATTTTCAATACCTTTTGGAAATACCTTGTTTTTTTATATAACCGTTAAAGGTATAAAAATTTATTTTTTTAACCCTTTTTTAATTAAATATAAAATTCGTAGCTGTTTAGAGCAATATGGATTGAGGTTAGGCTGTAGCTAAGTATACAAATCTCTTTTTTTTTATATTAATATTGACTTTTCAGAAACGCTTCAATTAAAGCTTTTACAAAAAAATCAAGCAAAAAATTAAAAATACATACCTAATTAAGAAATTATTCTAGAACCTGCACATTTTTATATTTTATTTATACAAAAGTTCACAAAGATATTTGGTTCTACATCCTGTCCACAGATGGGGTTTACAAAAAAAAAAGATAATAAATTTTGTACTTTTAAATAAATTATTTTAAAAAAAATAGGTTTAAAAAGTTTACTCTTAAAGAAAAATCCTTTTGTTAAAGTTTTGTGTACTCTGGGTAAAAAATTAATTAAAAAATCTTTCCCAATTATAATTTGTCTACATGCACAGATTTTTAATAAGAATAACCTTTTTTCTAAAAATAAAAGTAATTTATTTGTTCTCTTGTAAACCATAACTATGAACATTTTGTATAAGGAGTAATAAAAATTAATTTCTTTAAAAAAATATAATGATCAACTCAATATTGGAAATACATAGTTTTTTTTTACCAAATTATAAATAGAAAAAAATGTTTTAAAAATTTTATGGCTTAAATAACTTTTTCTATTTATTTTATAAATAATTGTTTTAATATTTAGAAACAAACAAGTTTTAAACAAACCAAATCAGACTTATTGCATATCTATTTTTACCATACATTCCTAACCTATTAACAAATTTGGTAATAATTTTAACAATAGCACTATATTTAAAATACAAAACACTGTCAGATATTAGGTTAAAAAATCAAAGGTATATATAATAAACAAAAATATAAAAGAATATTATTTATCGCTAGACGCATAAGTAAACATTTTAATAAAAATAGAGTTTTACAAACCACAAATCTATCCACACGTATTTAAATTTGAGTACAAAAATAAACTGAAATTCCAACAACCAAGTGTGAAGTTATAACGTTACACCACACATTACGATCAAACATTTTGTCGTACTCTGTATATCCTAAAAAAGATTATTATTTTATATTGCAACAACGTATTTTCCTTTAGAGCAGTCGCCTGGGGTGCGTAACTCGGATGGAGTATTATAAATTTAAAACTCACTTAAAAAAAAAATCTTAGATAAAACTTTTGTGATGTATTTAAAACTTTGAAAGTTAAGATTATTTATAGAAGGAACAGTTTAAAAATGTAAATTCGGTGCTCTTTGACAAGAAAAAAAATCACAAAAAGTTTAGCAATAAATCGGTGTTTGTCTTCGCGGCCACCTTTGCTATATTTCTTTACGATATGCCGGTTGATGCAGCTGGTCATCGCACTATGGATAGATATTATATTTTGGTCAAAATTTGAGACTTACCAATCTAACTTGAGGTGCTTTTTACTGAAAACATATAAATTATTACAAATAAGCTTTTTGGAAACCTAAACTTATTATATGTTATTATAATTTACACCCCTTAACATTATTATTGGACAAAATAACTAAAATGTCATTGTTTGGTTAACTCGGTAGTATTTCCTTTAATCAGTAATCCGATGATTATTATCTCATATGATATACAGGGTACGATTGTAAAAGGTATGATTTTTTTAAATGGAATACCCTAAATTATATCACCAATCTTTAAAATGCTTTAAAAAAATACTACATTTAATGTCTATCTTAATTAGTTTTGAAATGTGACCATCCAAATCTGAAAATTAATTTTAAATTATTCCTAGAAGCGTACAGAGATACATCTTCCCAACTTTATTTTTAACGTATAAAATAAATAAAAACACTGTTTTGTTGGGTAGATTCTGTAGAATCCATATCTTTCATCAGAATGCTTTATATTTTAGGATATACAGTGTAGACAAACATATTAAATTTTAAAATGGAAAACCTTTGAAAATTATAAAAATCTTGTTTTGTCCTTACACTCAGAAGTAGCAAAAAGTAGGAAGGCAATTGTAAGAAAACTGATAAAGAAAAAGGTAAAAAAACTTTTGACAAAGTAGCGAGACTTCATGAAACTGTATTGGGAACACAACAAAAGCTCTTATTATTTAAACTTTACTTTTTTTAGTAAACAAGACTAATAATAAACTAAGTATATTAAATTTGTATATTTATGTTTACTTAAAATACATTTTCAAGTTTCTTATTACCCCAATAGTCGTCATATCCTTTATAATTTTGCGTACATGTAGTTTGGAGTATCTACTTTGAAATACACAGCATGAGCCATTAAAATTTCAAAGTTACTTTTGGCCAAAATAATGATTTATCCATAGTGTATCGGCGTCGCTGTAAAGGATAGCGAGCCTTGTACAAAAATAGTCCGATTGTGAAAGAGCAGTCTTTATGTTTTTTATTTTCAAAGGGTACCGAATTTGCGCTTTTAAAATGTTCTTTTCATTTACACAAGAGGTTAAATATTGTCAGATTTTAAAATTTTTGTAAGCTATATGGCACTATCGTTTTCGGTAATATTTCTAATTTTTTTAAAGGGTTCAAAGTAAATTTGACTGATTTCTCTAATAGCGTTGTGGGCCCAACGCTTTCTAGAAGGGGGCATATGTGAACACCTTTGTATAGAAGGTATATGGGTTTTAATAATTTTAATATTTATTTAATTATTTTGGCATTAAAGAAATCACATCCAAAAAATTAAAACTTATAATCAAGAAAATAGTGCAAGGTTTTTTGTCACCAAACAATAACAGAGTCTAGGTCATATTATTTTATTCAGGGTCAACAACGTGCTAAGTCACCAAAATACTGAGTAGTCAACTTTGTATATATACCCGAAATTGTACTAAGAATGGGGAGGAAAAATAAGAAAAAAATATTAGATAAGAAGTAGGTAGTAAAAGTGAAGTCAAGTATAAAGTTAAAGTTTTAGTTGAGATCTGTACAGGCTACCCCTAGTGGGGGGTATGCCCGTACAAAATTACGAAGTTAAGTTAGTTCCCGTAGTTTAGTTAAAAATGCCAAGATAGTTTTATTGTCCACCGGTCTCATGGTCCCAAGAAGATAGTTCCATATGGTACATTTGCCCCAGTGACGTAAAGTGGCCCATATGTATTACAAAATCATACGTCACAATATTATTATTAAAAACTAAAGGATTAACCT
Organism: Listronotus bonariensis; assembly: GCA_014170235.1. Classification (NCBI taxonomy): domain Eukaryota; kingdom Metazoa; phylum Arthropoda; class Insecta; order Coleoptera; family Curculionidae; genus Listronotus; species Listronotus bonariensis. The sequence goes on from JACEGR010002398.1 coordinate 84,632, forward strand.
AATACACTGATATATATATATATGTATAATATATATATACTTTTTTAAATTGTGTACAATAAAAAGATAAGTTGGGAGAAGGAGGGCGACAGTGCCCATAGCATTTTGTCCAGACCTTTTGAAGACACCTTGTATACAGGCCCTGTATTAAACTATTTAATTATTTAAAAATATTTAGTAAATTTTAATTTAAAAACGACATAAAGTATTTAACAGCCAATTTGTTTCTCTATCAATGTTATGAATAAATAACGCAATAATAACTGTCTGCGCCGCTAAATACAATTGAAATAATTAAAATCATAACTATATTTGACAAAATAATTGTCTTTTTGTTTGATCTATTATTGCAATATTAAATTAAAAACTGTTTTTCGCATCTATTGAAACGACCTATTTATTTATTGAAGCTAATTTAAAAAGATCATTCTTCTGTAAATTAATTTTTAAACACATTAATTGTGCTGCGAACGAGGGTATAGAAGATGCTCACTTTGTGTTTACCTTTATTTAAGAATACCTAAGTGAAAAAATAATATCAATTAAAATACACCAGAGAGCAAAAATCTTAGCTTACAGGACAATAATTAAAGAGACAGCAAGCAAAAAGGTCTAAATAACAGTTTTGTTTTCATAATTTGCTTAACTTTTAAAGTCAGTTAACTTATATTATTACATCTGTAATATTGTTTATAAAACGTATTTCCATATCAAAATAAAAAAAGTAGGGTAGAGGCGGTGGGCTAGTTGAGGATAGGGGTAGGTTGGGCAATCAAAATATCCCAAAAACTATCGACCGCACGCGAAAGCATTAAATCGCGCAAAGAAAGGGTTGCGCGAGGGGAACTGATTGTGCAACCACTAGCAAGTGGTGACGCGGCGATCGAGAAAAGTATCCATGCGCATTGTTTATTTTGTGAATAAAAAGTAAAATAATTGTAAGCCGGAAAATTTTCATTCCTTCGTAATAGTTAAATGTATTCCGTTCTCAATTAGGTAAGTGTTAATCTTAAGTAAATTTATTGCAGTTTTAATATGTATAAAGATTTTAAATACAATTCTAATCGGTTTTTTAATAAATTCACTTTTCTTTAAAATTTTTCAGGTGGTTGGGGTCAGCTGAAGCGCATGCAGCTGCCCAACTAACCCTCAACGGTTTTAAGTATAAAATGTTTAATTTTTAGGATACGGACTATAAACACTAAAACACTAAAGTCTTCTCAAGATTTAAAAGAGGCTGCAACCCGAACTTTATACAAGCAACAAAGAAAAACGAGCTGACCTTATCTAACTTATAAATTTTCTGCGGAAATAGTTCGACCATACCCAAAGGCTGGTCCAAGAAAGGTGCAATTTTAACAGATACAGAAGGCATTACAAAAGAAGCAAAATAAAACTGCTTGAAAAGTTTAAAAACGAAGATGAATTGATAGATATTAAATCCAATAGTTAGCTAGGCTAGGTACGTTGCTGTTTTATTATTAAGATTTGTTGTTTTGTCACTATCTTCTTAATATATATAAATCTCGTGTCACAAATGTTTGTCCTCAATGGACTCTCCCAAACCACTTAACCGATTATAATAAAATTCTCGCACCATGTGCAGTTCGGATCCAACTTGAGAGATAGGATAGTTTAAATCTCAAATTATAGTCGCAATTTTAATTTATTGCTAATCATTTGTCTGTTCGACTGGGTTGAGTAAGTAATCAACAGATGGCGCTGCTATGGTAAATCTACGAACGTGTCATATAAGCTACATTTTTAACAGCATAATAATCCACGTGTTGTTGACGCCATAAAATTAATTAAATTTATTTTGTAGTGAACGAAATACCGTATAATTCAATATATAATAAAACTAAGTTGATAAAATGTGCGTGCCGATAAAACTTGAAAAGGAGTCCCGATACGATAAAGGGGACTATACAATGTAATAGTCCTTTATCCCCCTCGAACAAGAAAGTTCCCGTTCTACCCTAGCGGGCGTATTTTTAAAGATATACGGACTCTTCCCAACCCTTCAACTTGGAAATTAAGTGTAGTGGCGCCATCTGTTGTCGAGTATTTGAACTTCATTCAGAACAACGGTTATTTCGGTCTTATATCAACTCCCGAGCGAAGCCGGGAGCATATAGCTAGTAAGATTATAAATATAAAAAGAAAATTGTCAAAATGTATTTTTATTGTAAACGTATCTAACATTCAAGCCATGATTTGACTATACTTTCTAAATGCTCCACTTGCCCTCATACCCTTGCTCAACTTACTCCACCTATGGGGTACGTTGGGCATACTTGACTATCTACATTTAAAATAGAGTGTAGCTCCTAAATTCGACTTATTAGAAAGAAACTACTATGGACACTATTAAGAAGGAATAAATTGCTAATCCATCAGTATGGATTATAAGCCAACTAAGACTTATTTTTGAGGAGCTATAACCTATCAAGTGAAAAATTGCCCAACTAGCCCCTGCCCTACCCTAGTTACAAAGTTTTTCTCTTTAAAAGACCCTGTGATAGTTGTGATAATTTTAACATGCTTTATTAAAAACATAACTCAATTTTTACTACTTTTAAAACATAAAAATCTGTGTAATTTTTAACTTACTTTATGCCTAGAAAGGATTTAACTACTTTGAATTCAACTTTAAATATATCAATCAAAAAATAAGCTTTTAAATCGTAACATCAACGAACTTGACATAGCGTTGTGGAGAGGCAGGTGCACCCGGTCATAAAAATTAGAATTTATGTACTAAAAATATTAACTTAGCCCAAATAAACTTTTCATCAGTGGTTTGAAACTACGTGCACCACTCAATATTTTGATGTGCTGCTTTTATTAAAAAATGTAATAAAATAGATAAAAATAACTGGGACAGGAAATTTAAACATCATTTTTTTAAAGCAATCGTGCCAACTAAACTTTTTTTTAAGAGCACTCTCATATATAGGAGTCATAACAAAGTACTTAAATCTGAGGATCGTGGTGGCCACTGTACTTATGTATCATGTCTATTGGTTGGTATGTTAAATGGTTTTAATTCTTAAAATATTTTTGTTACTTTATACAGGTTTCCTGGGTATAGTTGGGACTAGATTTTTTTTTTGTGTACAATGATTAATTGCAGCTAAAAAATATTTAACCTGACGTTAGTACGCCATACGCTACTATGGGGTTTTATGGCAGGCCAGAATCGAAACAAAGGGATGTTTTTTAAGTACCTACGTGATACGTGTTTTTGCACTGTGCTTTATTAATTTATTTAAAAAATATGTAATCAGGCTCTGTCGATGTCGGAGGCTATGTGCTTTCGAAAATATTTGTTTTTACCTTAATCATTTTTTGTGTACTTTGCAGTATCGCTTTCAGAATGAATTAAATCTGGGGTCCAACTATACTAACCTAATTTAATTAAATATGTTTTTCCACAAAAACTGACATATTTTACAATTTTTGTTACTTAAAAAAAAAATACAATATTTTTTAAGCTATCTTATAACAGGCTATCAATTATTTTGTATAACTTCTTTGGCAGAGCCCCTACCTTTGCCTTTTTATGGAAAATACATTTTAGTTATAAATAATATCTGGCGTGTCCTCTAAAACGTCACTTTTTATTTTCTTCACGCTTTTGGCCACAAAAAGATAAATTTGTGTAATTTATTACTTTTTACATAGCTACGTGACAAAATAACAAGTTTAAGGCTTTAAAGACGTAATTTATCAAAATTCCTTTCATATTAAATTTAAACAATGCCAACACTACATACCAGCTGCTTTTAGATAATAAATAATAGTTTAAAACTAAAAACATCGCTTTTATATGCAACTGAACTAAAAACTGGTGTCAATTTTTCATTACAAAGAGTTTGTCAACTTCAGAGTAAATAAGAGATATTAAAAATCCGATACCCCATCCTCGAGCTCTTTTTGGAGAAAACATTTATGGTAAAAACAGATCATCGCTATCGCGAAGCGTTTCAGAGATACAGGGTGATTCTCGATTTTTTCACTTTTGAAAAGGTCCTGTAGCTTTGTTGTTATTACAGATACGAGAAAACTAATTGCACATTATACAGACACTTTTTTCCGTAGAATCCAGTGGCGTAGCCAAAAAATTTTTTTGAGCTGTCATTTTTGACATATGACCCAAACATGTTTTTTTTTTTTATTAGGGACACCCTATAAATGATTAGGTAATTAAATTGCTTGTTTTTTTCTGATTAAAATAATATATCATAGTAGGTGGTTTAATAAATTTTTTACGTCAAATATTGGAAAAATTATGATTTTGAAAGACGCATTGCGGCTTCTATCTGTTTTTTAAATTGTTTTATATTTTTGTTTTAAAAGGAATCTGTCGTCTCTTAGCTCAGGAGACATTTTCGTGATGAAAAACTGTTTTCTAATTTTTAGTTCGGTTGCATATAAAAGCGTGTTTTTAGTTTTTTTAAACTATTAGTTGTCCTTCATTTTTAGTTCGATGTATCAATGTAGTTTCTTAAAGTAAATTGACTCCAGCTTAGTCGCTCAAAGATTCCGTTAGCCATTTTGTCAAGAGACATAGAGGATCTGTATAGGAATTTACTTATCCTGGCAGGTCCTAATCAGATAACGGGATGCTGTTTTTGAATTATTGCATTGTCATAGGTCCTTCATACGTGTGCAAAGTTTCAAAAGAAATTGAATCGCTTAGGCTCAATGATTCCGTTAAGCATAGATAGATAGATAGATAGTTACAACCCAAGTTAATAAAAAGCGTGTTAAAAAAAAAAGATTTTCTTAAATTTAAGAAATATACTAATTTTTCAAATAAGAAGGTTTGTGTTTTCATATTATACAGGGTGTTCGTAAAGAGAGCTTCGAGGATGGGTATCAGATTTTAATATCTCCATGGTTTCCAAGTTCCCCATAAGGGACAACCAAAATGGGACACCTGTACAGAATCTCTGACGTCAACATTTCAGCTAGGTTGTAGTCTAAAGGTAGTTGCACAAATGTACACTTTTGTGGCGCAACTTTTTATAGCGCAATAATAAATCACTTGCGCAAGTAAAATGTGTCAAAAAAAGTTCGAAAGTTGCAACGATATTCACACTCAGTACGCCACTTTTATTGCGAAACATTAGGCTGCTACATTTTAAGTCGTTCTGCCAATTTCAAATACAATCTTGTGTTGCGTGGGCTCTCAGTTTTATAGTACTGGTGTGAAATTATAAATTTCAGTAGAAATAACGTATTATGATGATGAAAAAATACAAACAGCTTCTTGAACATATATAGCAATGTTACATATTTTATTTTATCTTTTTGCTTTATTCTTAAAATCACTCAATTCAACATTCCATAGGCACTGGATTAGCTTCTATTAACTTTATTAAATGCAGAGTTTTCTCAGTCTTCCATTTATTTTTTGGGACTGCCATTATTCTGTTAAATACTAAACAGTATACTAAATTATAACCTCTACTATTCTGTACCCTTTCGCGTTAAAACTGCACAAGACAAATATTGCGTCACTCGATATTCACCAACACGTCGGTACAATTTGTTATTGGGCAAGTTTGGTAACTTTGCCTGTTTACACGGTTCACACAACACAAATGTGAGAACATTTTGAAAATTGCGCAACTTTTAAACTTGCAACAATATTTACACTGTGCAATACCAAAATGGAGCCATTTTCTATGTTGCGCAACACAAAAAGTGTACATGTGTGCGAGCACCTTAAAAGTCGGTTAGTGCCTGGGCCAGTAAGAAATAGACTTCATGAATAGAACACTATTAAAACTTTTTAGGGGGTTCCTTTTGACGAATCTACCATAGATATTCATACCGCCATAATATATGAAGCGGCAATTTAACCCAGCTTGTTAATTTCAAATGTTTCGGGTGTCAGACTGGGCGAACGAGTCACTTTTTTGTGGGAGAAGTTTACCCCAAAGTTTTACATGTAACTTTTAAACATTTTGCCAAAAATGGTAAGGGTTACAGTCGTGAAACCATATGGCTCAAACACATGTTTCAGCTATCCGACTAGGCGGGTTTCGTGACAGTAACCCGTACGATTTTTGGCTCAAGGTTTAAATATTGCATGTAAAATATTGTGGTAAACTTGTCCGACAAAAAGTAGCGCGTTCGCCCAGTCCGATAACCGAAATATTTCACGTCGACAGTTTTAAACGTTTCATAGGCAGTGCGTGCAAATGAGACGGTCTAACACTTTAAGAACACTCACAGGTAGAGACTAGATAAAGAATGCCGGCATATAAACATTTCTTCATACTGTGACCGTGTTGGTTTTTCTGGATTTGTTGTTACTAATTGCCCATGAACCTTTTAAAGTGGTTAAACGTCTCTAGAAAAAATAAATGCGTTTGTTGACGAAGTTATTAGACAATCAATAATTCTCAGAGTATTTGACATATTGAAATGAGACTGGTTATAGGTATATGGTGTGGAAAGAAGAAAGTTTTCGCATATTTTTCACTTTCCAGGCACTTCCGGTTTAACCGGACATGGCTTCAATTTTGAATGTTTAAATGGAACACCCTGTATATTTTATCCATTTTTCGAATTCCTGAGACAATTCTAACTCAAAATGTGACATTTTCAAAAGTTTTTAAGGCTTCCTGAATTGGTTAGAGCCAGTTTTTCTTATTGCATCTAGGTGGCCATGATTGGATGCAAATGAATCTAGTGACCCTAGATGATGTTAGAAAAATACAATCGCAAAGTTTTAATGACTAATATTAAAGAAAATTGTAGTTTCACTATAGACTCCCAGAACAATGCTAAATTTTTAGTCATCAGTTTGGACGCTGGCTTGGCTGAATTTATGAAGCGGTAAATTATACGTACTGTTTACATGTGTACTCGATGGATACCCGCTTCATAAATTCCACGAAGCGAGCGTCCAAGCTGATGAACCAAAAATTTAGCATTGTTCTGGCTGTCTATAGTGATACTACAATTGTCTTTGCTAATAGTCTAAGAGTCCGTGAGCGGCAGACCTTCGTCATTTTGTAAAAGCTGAAAGTTTGTCAGCACATGCTCCCAACATAGGTAGAAGCGATGGTAGACTATGAAGTTTGACTCATAGTGGCTTTGGCAGGTACCAGGTACCAAAGGTTAATAAATTAAAACTTAGGTTTTGTCATTTTGTAAAAGCTAAATTTTACATTATGCTACTTGGCTACCTATTAGAAGATATTTCCTTAGTCGCCAGACAGTTTTGACACTTCCAACCCATTTACAAACAAATATTATGGGGTGGTCCAATAGTCCGATAAAGACCAATATTTCTATTATTTGACAAGATATAACAAAAAGTGTTATATGAGATATTTAGGGTTTTCGAATGAGAATGTCCTAAACATATTTTGATGTATACAGAGTGTCCAAAAAGTTACTGCTTTAAGATTAATTTAAAAAATGTTTTGGAACACTCTGTATACATCAAAATATTTTAAGTACATGTCTATTTAAAAATCTACATCTCTTATATAAGACTTTTTGTCATATCTTGTTAAATAACAAAAATATTGTATATGGTCCGAAAATTGAGTCACCCCAAAATGTTTGTCTGCCAAGTGGTTGGAACTGTCAAAACTGTCTGCCGATTGTGAAAATATCTTCTAATAGTTACCCAAGTATCATATATAAAATTCAGCTTGTACAAAATAACGAAGCTTTTGTTTCAATTAATTAACCTTTGGTACCTCTTACCTGCCAAATCCACTATGAGTCAAACTTCACAATCCATTACTTCTACTACATATGTTGGGAGCATGCATTGACAAAGTTTCAGCTTTTAAAATGACAAGGTCTGCCGCTCACAGGCTACTCTATAATATGAAAGATAGGAATAAAACAATTTGACCTATTTTTAGACAAGCACTTTTTGAATAAATAATTTTTTGAAGAATCCAACGATATCAATTTATTTGTGATTGAATTTAAAATAAAGTTATAAATAAGGGATCATAGTCACCTAGGAACAATACTACAAATGACTCTCAAAAAATCAAGTAGGCGTAAATTGACAAAATTAGCCCCCCAAGATTCCCAGTATCTAAGCAGAAAATTATGTGAGAAAAACCTGAAACTTAAACAAAAATTTGACAAACCTAAAACAAAAGAAAATGTGGCCAAAACCTGAAACTTCTAAAATAATTTCCACATCTTTATTAACAAATTTACTTCTTTTATGTATTTTTAGCAAAGTCGTGTTGACAGTTGACATAGTTAGGCACTTTTGGAGTATATTATTCTCAAACTTGAAAACTTTTTAACTAACTATTTAAAATAGTACACTGAAACAAGTCAATTTTTTTTTCACTGGCCAAATAAATATTTCGTTAAAAAATAAAGAGCATTATATTTTAAATGCACAATTTTTTTCCTTAAGGGACCACTCTTTCACTAATTTTTTTGCAAAGTCGCAAGGCTTGCCTCATACCTTTCGAGTCTACCAAGACTCCAGACCCCTAAGAACGGAAGCAAATTGCGCCTATGAATAAAATTATTTCAGAGATGTTAAAATATACTGGATGTTTCATTCAAAAATTTAAAGTTGGAGTAACTTTCGGTTAAACCGGAAGTAACTTAAAAGTGAGAGATATGCAATTATCCTCCTCTTTTTATACCATTACCAAGTTAAATTTTGATATGTCTTATACTGTAGACGTATGTCTTGTCTAATAGATTTGTTGAAATCCGGTTTATTCTTATTAAATTTTGAAACACCCTGTAAATTTTTATTTTTATTTACAATCATACCTATTGGCAATCTTTACTTTTAATCAAATTGATATCACAGCAAGTGAAACCATCTAAAGGCTTAACTACGTCGTTTTTATATCTATTTTTTGGGTCAACAAATCTTCTTGAATCACACAATGGTTGTCAGTGACCCACAAACCCGAATTGTGTTTGAGCACGATTCCATAATATTCGACAAGGGAATCGTTTCGTGGGGATCAAACTCTGAAAATATCAAGCAGGGTTAATTTTTTTAAACCCGACATAATGGAAATTTAAATATTTTCTTATTAGCTTTTAGAAAATATCTTGAAAGCAAAAAAATCATCGGTAAATATATACCGGGTAACAACAAAATTACCATCCAGCAATTTATTTTTCCTATGACCACTTGTGAAAATAGCAAATAGCACACTGATTTCATGCATAGAAAATGCGTTATATCACACTAGTGTTGCAAAGTACTTTACAGCACTAGTGTTGCAAAGTAATTTACAACACTGGTGTGATACATATTATGATGTCATTCTAAAAACTGCCATGGTTTTGCAAGTGACATATTTATTGTAGTGACAGTAAAACAAACTTTTTATTTACCTTAAACGGTAGAACCCAAATTAGCGAAAATCATCTTATTTTATATTTATTAAAATTTACGAAAAAATAAAAACATAAACAAAAATAGACATAACCACAAAAAACAACTTTCACTGACTGGCACAGTGTTGTCAGGTAAGTAGATCAAATTAAAAATCTCCCTTCTACCTTTGAGCACGTACTGTCATAGAGGCAGCCTTGCCGCTTGACCGTTCGACCTAAAGCGCCAGAGATAAAAAGCCTATAGATCAAATTCCTTCCTCTCTTTCTTCGTGTACTCAAACAACTAGTTAAATCTTTTTTTTTTAATCCCTAATTAAACCTAAGGCTAATACACACTTTATGAATCCACTTTCTTTATCCATTCATAAATAGAATCAGACCCTTCCGACGTTGCCAAATGCTTTCCATATTTTGCATGGTAACTGACGTTTGGTAGTCGTTTTTTCCTTACTTTTAGGACTTTAGGTTATGCATTTACAATTTTCATATTTTTTATATTTTTTCTTAAAAATATGAGGAAAAACTGTTATTTTTACTTAATTTTATATGTGATGTTCAGTTTCATTAACTCGTTTTACCAATTTTACCCCACCCAGCACCCCTTTTCACTCCCCGGTCCCGTAAGTTTATTTACTGATATTTTTAAAAAACGGAATATTTTGGATATGCACCACTTACGTTTTATTTAGAAGAGTGTCTAAAATATGTAAGAATCGATAATTTTTAAAAACACTTATAATAGCAGAAAACCGTATTAAACTATTAGCGTTATTACCTAACAAAACCATACAATTTTTATTAAGTGAGGGCCTTTTTAAATTCCAAAATGATAAAAGTTATATAATGCTTCTAGGTAGGTGATTTTCGATGTAAAAATATTGTCAAAACAGTATAATATAGCAGTGAGGAAAAGTATATATCACACTAGTGTTGCAAAGTAAATATCACCCTAGTGTTGCAAAGTTCTCAATTGTTTTTTATTTTTTCTGAACAGACAAACTTTAATTTATTTATTTTTTGGTGAATAATTTGTGGTCGTAGGAAAATAGTGTACAGTACTCGTGTGAAAATGACTTCCTTACACTCGTGTGAAAATGACTTCCTTACACTCGTGTGAAATTAGTCATTTTCCACACTTGTAATGTAATATACTATTGTTCGGTGCAACCGTAAAGTTTTCAAATATTGGCGATTTTAACTACCGATGGGGCGCTGCCAAACGTAAACAAAGTCGAAAGAAGTAGGTAATATGCAGGTAGCTAGCTTTGATCCTGTTACGGATTTCGGGTATTAAAATGGTTTAAAATACTGTTCAAGTTTCAATACAGCCGTGAATTTGTAAAGATTTATACGTATTAGGTGTGTTAAAACTCGATTTGTGATTTTGAGTAGTGCCCTTTGATGGTTTAACAGACTTTTTTGTTATTGGTGATTAGTGAAGAAAGCGCTATTTAAAAACTTTTTTCGAATGAATGAAGACCTGTTTTTGACGCTAAGTTTGGTATTTTCATACCTTAATTGCACTTCCGATAGCAGGTACACAGTGGAAGGAGATGAAATCTTGAATTCCCTCCATATTATTTTGATTATACACACGTCTTTTTATTTTAGATGTGAATGGCTCTTTCTGATGCCATAATAAACGTTTTAATATAGGTTAGAAAAGAAAGACTTTTTAATAAAAAAATGATAGCAAAACACGACAGCTATTCAAGCACACGGCTCAAAAACGCGTGTTAAACATAACGAAGTAAATAAATAATAATTATATTTATATCCATTTCAATGGTTAAACATGTCCGATCTGCAAGCGAGAGCGCGGAAGAGGCACAATCTCTCCTACTTTGAGTGGTCCGCCTGCTATACAATAATACATTTACATGTTTTCGTCAAGTAGGAAGTGCAGTGAAAGATTGGAAATAAATTGTTAATGCCACAATTTGTATAATTTAAATTTGCGAATGCCTTATAACATTATCACGTAAATTCATCGTACGTAAACCGACTTTACAGGCAACAATTTTTTTGTTATAGCTTTTGAGTTTTGATAGCTTTATATTAGCAAGTTTTCTAAAGGTGTGTCCACACTTAGCAAACGTATACAGCCGCACGGCAAGAAACGTATGCGTTCAGGTAGTGTAGACGTAAATAATTTTATTGACAAACGCATATGCGGAAAGGTTTAAGCTTGCTTGTCGGTACCTTAGAAAAATCGCTGCACACTGTTTTGGAATGTGTACGTATTATACATGCGTTAAAGGAAAGCAGGTAGCAAATAATAGTCGCAACGAGGCGAACGACACTGCAAACATACGTACGTTCGCTAAATTTTGGGAGTATACGGTCGTGGCCGTGCGGCCGTATACGTTCACTGAAAGTGTAAAGACACACCTTAAAGCTGTGTTTATGTTGGAGCGTTTTGGGTGATTATAGCAGCGCGGCTCCAACCGAAACAGTCTTTATTACTGTAACATAAAGGTGCTTTTGTCGAGCCGCGCTAACGCTTCAGACAGCTCCAACATAAACACAGCCTAAAGACCAATACGTGGCTCTGAAAAAGGTGCTCTCTATTTAGGTTAAAAAAATCAATAAAACCAATATGCAGATGTGGAAACTAACTGGCCGACCATACGGAATTAAAAGCATAGAAAATATTCTAGGTGGGATGTGAAGTGTTCGCGTCGCTGTCCGACAAAGGGCGGAAGCGGTAAGCCAGAGCCCGTGATCTCGTTCTGCTCGCACTCGTTGCAGCAGTGAATTGTAGGAGAGTACATGGTGGAATGGTGAAGGGATTCAAAGCATTTATCGCCTATGGACGGTGGTTTGGTTTTAATACCGGTAGATAAGTAGAGAAAGCGACAAGTAAAAGAAATGCAGAACAGTGATCAACAGCGAAACAATGCCGTGCGGCCGTATACGTTTGATACGTGTGGACACACCTTTAGGAGTATAAACTTTTTATTTGTGACGTTTGGTTACAAAGCAAACATATATTTGTAGCAAATTCAAAGTGGTTCGAAGTTATAAAGTTTAATTTTGTATTCAATCAAATCGACTATCTGTTTAAGTTGAAGCTTTATTGTTATAAAGTATGGATAATTGGTCTCAGGCGTTCTATTTCGCAATTACCTAATTATACAATAGGTCCGTGACTTGACGCTATAGGAAATCTGATGAAGTCAATTAAGTATGCCAAAAGCGGTTTGCTAATTGCTTCACAGGATTTTATTGCCTCTCACCATAAACTTTAACCCGTAGAGCATCTATAATTAAAAAACTATTTAATATACTAAATACAAGGTGACCATTGATCGCAAATAAGTTTAGAAACAATAAAGTAATTTAGATGCGGTTTTCACTAAACAGTGTTAGGTTTTTAAGATTTAAATATATTTTAGCCATTTTTCTGCCATTCCATTAGTACAAAAAATATAATGACCGATTTTTTTATGCGATATCCTATATGTTTTATACAGGGTGTAATTCCTTAGCCTATTTTAGGAAGAAAAGTTCATGTGAACACATGTCCTAAATGCCTTAACTTTTACGCTGCAGGGTGTTAAGTTTTAAACAAATTTTTTCTTATCGTAACTTTTAAGATATTTTTATAATATTTATTATGCGCCTACTAAGCAATAATTGCCTATTTATAATGTGAAAGTTTTTAAATATTTCTACCAGTGGTGTCCGTACGGGATGTACACTAAAAATGTTTTCAAAAAATATCGTACATCATTGCTTTTTTAAAAAACAACAAATATTTTCTATTTTTTTATTTATTTTGCAACAAATTTGACCTCTTAAATTGTCTTTGTCGGATTCCCCGTTTTAGAGTAAAAGAATTAAATACCTTTTTAATGCATGTTTGGTATAGCGAAATTATTTTAAACTAGTAGACTGGTGCCCTATTTTTAGTTTTTATGCGAAAACTATGCATCAGGACAAAAAAGTCAAGAGGTCAAATTTTTTCAAAACGAATAAGGGATTAAAAAAATAATATCATTTTTTGAATAAAGCAATGGCGTACTATATTTTTTTAAATTCCCAGTATTCATCGCGTACGGACGCGCACTGCTAGAAATATTTAAAAATCTTCAATGTTAAGAAAAATCCTATTGACGCGTAGTAGATTCTTGGTAAATTTTATAAAAATATCTTTAACAATTTAAAGTTACGATAAAAAACTATATTTTCTTAGAAACTTTAGCACCCTGTAGCTCAAAAGTTAGAGCTTTAGGACATACGTTAATAAACTTTTCTTCCCCTAAAATAAGCTGAGGAATCATACCTTGTATTTTTATTTTTAGCCATCAAATAAATTACACCCTGCATTTTTAAATTTAATATATTTTAAAAAAGTTATGAATATTTTAAAAATAAAGAATTTATTGAATTCAAAAAATTGACTGCACGACAAATAAAGGTTTTGACAAAAAAAATTTAGGCTACATAGCTATGAGATTGTTTAGTCGGTATAGGTTACTATTTTTTCGTAAAAATTGAACATAACCTATAGCTTTGTTGTCTAATTTTTTTATTTTTGACATTGTAGGTAAATATACATATCCAGCAAATTGTATCGTCCAATTAATTGCTGTACAGGCAATTTTTGAAGAGAAATAAATCACTTATTTTATAAATACCCATAAGAATACAGGGTTAGTAGAAAAAATGGAACGGTGGATTATCTCAGCAACTGTTGAAATATAAATGAACCAAATTTTGTGCCAAGGGTACCCTTAACATGAAGAATTTAAAAATTGTATTTGCAAAGTTGCCAAGTTTATAGTTTTCTCTGTAGGTTAAGGGAATAATAAAATTTTAAATGGAATACCCTATTTTTAATATTTTAATCAATTGCTTGTATCAACTTTATTGTGACCTAATATTATCGTTTTTAATCCTGTTAATTTCAAGATATGGCATCAAGCTTGAATACACAAAAAGTCAATTATTTCAAAAAGGGTCCAACCGTAATTCGTCAAAATTAGTACAGGGAGTAACTGGACATTTTAAATTTTAGGAATTGCATTTGCGATGTTTCATAATTAAATTTTTGTATTCCCTTTCTTTGATTTTTTAGAATTTTAAAATCGTCGCACAAAATGCAATTCATGAATTTAGAAGTTCGAGGTTTCACCAGTCCAGTCTAGTACTAATTTTGACAAATATAAGTTGGATCGTTTTTGGATAATTAACCATAACTAGCCGTTTTTGTATTTATTTTTGAAAAAGCATGGTGCCATATCTTCGAAATTGACAGGAGTAAAAATACAATAATATAAGGCCATAATAAAGTTGATACAAGCAATTACAATAATAAAAATAGAGGTATTCCATTTAAAATTTTAAAATTTCTAACCTACAAAAAAACATAACTTAGCAATCTACACAAATAAATTTTTAAATTCTTCATGTTCAGTTACCCTTGGCACAAACTTTAGTTTATTCATATTTAACGGTTGCTGAGATAATCCACCGTTCAGTTTTCTATTGACCCTGTATAGAAAAATATACAGGGTGTTTCGTTTAAAAAAATGTCACAACCAAACCGCGAAGACATATGATTGTCGTCTATTTTTGAAAAACTTTGATGATTTTACCTTGACATGGCCTAGAACATGACCTAATGGAGCCAAACCAACCCCAGATTCGGATTAAGCAACCTCAAAAACATAAAGTTAAAGATGGGTTCAAATTTATTTCATTCTGAAAGCGATGCTCGCCAAGTACACAAAAAATGATAAAGTAAAGAAACCCTTTTGTGAACAATGATTTATTGCGGCAAAAATATTTAATCCGACGAGTTTCTAGTACCACGCCACGTGCCACCGGTTTTATAGTAGGCAGAGGCGAAATAAAAGAATGTTTTGTAAGTAGGTGATACGTGTTTTAGCAATGTATTTTTATTATTTATCTAAAAATATGTAATCGAGGCTCTGTCAGAGGCTATGTGCATTCGAAAGGTTTGTTTACTTTATCATTT
Source organism: Listronotus bonariensis (assembly GCA_014170235.1). Classification (NCBI taxonomy): domain Eukaryota; kingdom Metazoa; phylum Arthropoda; class Insecta; order Coleoptera; family Curculionidae; genus Listronotus; species Listronotus bonariensis. Next base: position 99,990 of record JACEGR010002398.1, read on the forward strand.
TTTGTGTACTTGGCGGCATCGCTTTCAGAATGAATTAAATATGGGCTCATCTATACCATGGTATAGTAAATGGTATGTCTTTCGGAGCAGCAACTTTTATTTGTAGGGCTGTGTTATTTATAATTTTAAAAAATACACAATTTTCTTATGAGCTTATAAGAAAAATAGTGTACCTAACTTTTGAACTTTTGAAGTTTTAGCTAGTTTTATTATAGTATAATCTTAATTGCACATTCTTGCTTTGCGGCCTTTATGTCCTTAGGTCTATAACATAGCTAAGGGATTATCATTACTTCGTACTGGGGTTTTCGTTGTTTAGGTTTAAATTCAAGTAAATTGTAGAGCGTATTTATTTTGAAACTTTAAGCTTATACAGCCTGGGAATTCTTAATTAGACTTTAGTTAAAATGTGTTTTCGTAATTTTACTATTTCAGTAGAATAACTACCACATATGCAAATCTAAATGAAATAGGAAGAGTGTTGTTTTTAGTTTTTCAAATGTTGGAGTGATTTTCAAATTATTTATCGAAAAACTAAGACATAAGTAAGGCTTACACCAAACCCGGGCTATAGCCGTATATATAGCGTATATATACGCAAAAAGTGATTTTAGGGGAAAAAAGGTGACAAGCAAACAACCCATCTTTAAGATATCTCTTTTGGCTACTGGGTGGGGGAGCAATAACCCCCCCAGAAGTGGTCATATCGACTTTCTGAGGGGGGCATATTATCAATAAATGCCCAAAATGCCCATATTTGCCATTACACATGTATTAAATACAATGAAATAGAAAGGATGTAGCATCCAAGGTGGGGGCCATGGCCCCCATGCCCCCCTTTATGACCGTCCCTGACCCCCCTGCGTACGGCTCTGCAAAAAATAAATACTAGATGCGGGTGTCAAGTTATAAATTTACATCCTCCTCTATTTTCTTATTTTTTCTTGTTAAAAATAGACCAAAATATCAGTTTATTTAGTGATTTCTGTAGTTTTTGAATCAGTAATCGAATTTTTATTATTTTATATTGTATACAGAGTATGACAAAAAGTATGATTTTTACATAAAATTCTCTACCCATATATTATTTCACCATTAAAACGATTTTTAATTGAGATACATTATATGTACTATTATTTAAAAGACTTTTTAGTTTTGCAAAAATGACCTTTAAAAGCTATAGATTATAGTCTGCATAGTCCGATACCCTAAACATGTGAGCCTTATGGTTTCATGACTGTAACCATTATCATTTTTCGCACAATGTTTAAAAATATGTAAGACATTGTGGTAAACTTGTTTGACAAAAGAAGTAACGCGTTTGCCCAGTCCGACACCCGAAACATTTGACATTAACGGGCTGGGTTAAAGCGCCGCTTCCATATATGGCGGTATGAATATTCGTGGTAGACTCGTTAAAAGAAATGTCCCGATAAAGGTTTTGTAAGTGTTCTTATTATGAAATCTATTTTATTACTGACCTAGGGACCATAAACAGATTTCGGAAAACTAAAAACTCTTAAGGAGAATTTAAATTCCCTTATTAAAAGTGTCATAACTTTTCCTTTAGAACTTTATGACGTTGACAACAATGTGTCTTATTCCTTATATTAAAAATTGTTTGTGTTTCAGGATTATTTTATAAGTGTACAAATATATAATAACACGAATTGTGAGAGGATGGCTTGTCTTAATTGGAATGCATGTTAATTATTATTGATATTAGCACGATAATATGGACCATATAAGCAAGGGTTCAGGGCGTCGCACTATGGGATAGAAATTAAATTTTTTGGCCAAAATTCTGAAACCTACCCAATTTAACTTAAAATGAGGTGCTCTTTACTGAAGAAATATTTTAAAAAATATAATGCATGATTACAGATGGTTTCTGGGGAACAAAAACTTATTACACATTATTATAAATTTACACCCCCCTTAACATTATTTTTTTTTGTCCAAAATAAATTAAAATATCAGCTTGTTTGGTTAATATCTACATGTGTCTGTACATCTAATCAGTAATCAGATGATTATTATCTTATATGATATACAGGGTACGACAATAAGTATGATGTTTTTAAATGGAACACCCTGTATATTATATAACAACCAAAAGATCCTTTAAAAAGCTTTAAAAAATACAACCATGGTATGTCTATTTTAATTGGTTTCGGAAATATGACCATCCAAATCTGAATAATAGTTTTTAATTACTTATCCTTAGAAGCATAATAAATGTACATCTCCATTTTAATTTTTTTAACGTAAAAGATTATTAAAAACACTGTTTTCTTGGGTAGATTCTGTAAAATCCGTATCTTTTATCAGAATGCTTTTATCTTTTAAGATATACAGTGTAGAATTAAAAATTTTAATTTTGAAATGAAGAACCTTGTAAATATTAAAAAAAACTTGTATCAGTCCTTAAACTCAGAAGTAGCAAATATGTAGCAAGAAAACTATTAGTACAAAAACTGAAATAAAAAATGGTGAAAAAATCTTTGACAAAAATAGCAAGACTTTGCGAGACTTTCCATCGGAACACAACAATAGCTTTTATTATTTTAATTCTTTTACTTTTTTTTTAGTATAATAGGCTAATAATAAACTTAGTAGATTAAATGTTGTATATTTATGTTTAAATGGGTAAGAATAATATAAATTATTGCACATTTTTTGACAAAGCTAAAACAGTTTTTATTTAATAGGTACTTAATTATTTTTAGTTGTTTGATTTTTATTAATTGTTAAAATACCTTTTCAAGTTTCTTATTAACCTAATAAAAGTCGTCAAATCATTGTATAATTTTGTGTTTATGTACTTCGGAGTATCTACTTTAAAATACACAGCATGAGCAATTAAAATTTCAAAGCTGCTTTTTGGCCAAAATAATGGATTTCTATCCCATAGTGCGTCGCTTCAATTACAAAAAAATATTTGGCCAACAAAACTTTTCCGCTCTTCTTAAATAATTTTTGCAGGTTTGGTTCTTATACATATTAGAGAATTATTGCAAGTTGCCTTATTAAGCTCGGAAATTATTAATACCGGCCTTATTTAAATAGTGCTTGTACCCATAATTTAGAGTTATTGCAAATCATGTTGACAGTACCATTAACCTAAAAAATGGGGAAAAATTTTAGTTGTTTTTCTTTATTGTTTTGTGTTGTAGGGCTTTGCTTTACACAATTAAAGAAATACATTTGAAAAGCAAGGTTTTAAGTAATTTTACTTCTAAAAACTTTTCGATTTTGTGCTCGGCAGCCGTTCGGTTTACACGAACAGTTCCGAAGTTAAAATAAGACCAAAATAAGGCACGACCCAAAACCGACATAAATAAAGCCTGGCACTATCCTTATTAGGGGAGGCCTTATCCACTATGCATCTGCGCAAGCTCAGATGTCAAAATAAGGCCGGTTTTATTTGTGCCTGGCCGTATTTCACTGTGCAATAATTCTCTATTATAAAAACCTATATCTTTCGTATCAAATTTACTAAAGTTTAATGGATAATTACTTACACAAAACATTTAACCTCATTTACAAACAAAATTAGGTAAACAAATAGCCTTCATTAAGGTAGCAGCGACAAAGCCTTTGATAGTCCAATTACTAATTTAGTACATTTAATTTCCGCCTGTCCTTAGTATCCTATGTCATCAGGTGTCTCAATTTAAATAAAGGGACTACACAATACGTATTCTCTTGCCAGTATAATTAATAGTATTTTTATACCCTTAATTGAAGAATCTCAGCAAGAGAAATTGAAAAATTTAAATTGAAATCGACTTTATTATTAGCCAAGGTTTACAAAGAAGTTTAAAACACATGATTTTATATTCTGGAATCTTTTAATGACACAATTTGGTCTAAAACAGACCGAGCGATTTTTACCGAGTCTTCGACGAAGTGGTGCAAAACACACGAGTCGGCGAGCCGCGACTGCAGGCTGCCGCAGTAAGGAAGCGTACCTCTGATCTCGATGGATTGCCAATGTTATTACCTGCGCGAAACAAAAGTTACATTTCATAAGCGAAAAACGGCGTTTGTGCGCAAGCAAATCGAGGTGAACGCGCCTGGCGCCAAACAGACTATCCGCATTATCGGAAAGAGTTTGTCAACGGCGTCCTTAGTGGCCCTCCAGTGACGCAAATAGAGCGCTCCCGAGTAGCTCAGGAGACGAAAAGTGTTATGCACCAGAGCTACTCCGCTTTTCTTTCTCCTTGCCCCTCATGCAGCAAGCCCTCTTTTGGTTTTTGTACTTTAAACGTGTTTTTATGATTAAGGATGGATTTTTTGAAATTATTTGTTTAAAACGGAATTAGATATTAATAAGAGATTATTATTATAAAGCCAAGAAAGGTTAAAAAAACGAAATTTTAAAATTTCTTAAATTTATCTCTCTCCTTGTTTAAGGATGCGTTCCAGCGACTAACTTTTATAGCAGATCAAGAGCTTCAAGCCCTGGAGCGTGAAGCACAAAAATTTTTGTCACTGGAAAGCTACCCGGGTTTTCTGTTCGGAGTACGGTAGCTAATGAGCGTCACGGTCAGACCGCGGTCGAAGGGTACGGGGTGCCGGTGTTTGTATTTTGCCACTGCTTTAAGTGCGCATGTTCGTCCACCCGTTCATTTATTTACGGCAAGAGGTCGTAAAAATCCGAAAAATGCTTCTTGCCACTGCGAATCTAAATGTAGGTTATCTATGAGGCTTACATAAATTAAGTAAGGCTTTTTTTATATTTTTTGACCCCCTTCCCCCAGTGAGATTTTCTTCAACCCCTCCCCACATACCCTTATTTCCCGTGAGATTTATGAAAATTCAAAACGACACAATTTCTAAAATCAAAATTGATTTTGTAGCCAAAATAGTTTGAAAGAGAAAAAAAAAGTCATCCACCCAAAAAGTATCACTACATCACATTTTCGTAGGGGCACCTGCCCCAAATTTTTTAACTTTTTTCTGTTTCTACCTACAGACAAATTACACCTATGTTTTTTTTTTATATACACTGTTTACTTCGTCAATTGTAGACTGACTTTAAAAATCATCATATTATTAAATAAAGATAAATGTGTAGCATCAATATCGGTCCATTTAAACAATACATGGTTAACTTTGCTAGATGCTGAAGTCCCTTCAGGAAAACTCAAAATCAACTAACTTATAACTTTTTGTATTATAAAATAATAAATACACCAGCAACTAGTTATGGACGTCACTATGACAATATAACCAAACAAACATATTTGACATTTAATGTCAAAGATTTTCAGAATTTTCTTAAGAAAAACCTCAAAAGTTTTAATTTTTAAACCTAAATAATTGTTAATTTTTACATTTAATTTTATTCTTGACAACGGTGGCAGACTTGCCACCGAAACGTTGATTTTTAGTTTTTTAATTACCTATTTTAATTTTTATTTTTTATTTTTTGGTTTTTTAATCTGACTTGGCGTGTATCCAAAAATAACATCAAGTCTATGAATATTCGTAGACTCGTCAAAAGGAACCCCCTAAAAGGTTTTTAAAAGTGTTCTTATCATAAAGTCCATTTTATTTCTGGCCCAGAAACTATATAAAAATATTTTGAGAATGAAAATTTTTTTCTTATTAGTACCCCAAAAACCTCCGTATACCAAATTTTGTCAAAATCATGTTAGATTCGCTGCACCTTTCTGGACAATTATTATCACGAAACGAAACCAAAGCAAAAAATTTACTTTTTATTCTGTAATTGTGTTTTCTTTAACTCCAGACTGAAACACAACAAATTGACCTTTAATCAATTTAAGTAATGTGTTTATTCTGCTCGCTCCTCCTTCGGTAAATCATTCACCCGATAACCCCAAATGACACTGACCTTTACATTGAACGTTATTGGATGCAATTTGTTTACACCTTGGTTGTTTTTCGTTCAATAAGCTTAAGAAAATAAGTTTTTAGAAAACGTGTCTTTAAAAATAGTTTTTTAGAGTCATGTTTTACATGGCTATTAAAAAGTACCTTTTTTAACACGCTTTTATTAGCTTGGGTTGTATGTATGTATGTATGTAACGGAATCTTTAAGCTTAATTTTCACCAACATCCAGCAATTCGATTTCTTTGAAACTTTGCACACGTATCAAGGACCCACGACAATGCAATAATCTGCAAACAGTATCCCGTTATTCTGATTAGGATCGCCAGGATAAATAAATTCCTTTATAGATTTTCTTCAGTTGGGCTTCGACGGTTCACAAGATCCCAGGTTGTACAGTCGATCATGCAGTCATTTATCTGGGCTAGCGACTATTTGCGGCTACACAAGCTTATGTTGCACTTAGTCGTGTGAGATCATTAGACTGTATGCGGATTGAAGAACTTGACTGCTCTAAGTTAACGGGAAAAACCCCATGCAACAGTGAAGCTTTAAATGAAATGATTAGATTATAAAATAGTTCGTGAAACATTTCAATATCACATGTCCGCAGAAAACTAATTGATATATCGAACTAAAATGAAAAATAAATTATAGTTTAAAAATACTAAAAACACGCTTTATATATGCAACCGAACTAAAAATTAGAAAATAATTTTACATTACAAAGAGTTTGTATTACAGTAATAAAAGGTCAAACAATGAATTATATTTATATACCTCAAAAGAGAATTATAATAAAATTTAAGATAATAACAGAATAATTCACTGCAGAGTAAAAAGCGTGGAGTGCATTTTACTATTTTTTTATAACTTTTTATAATTTACAAATGAAATAATTATAACATTTAATATATTAAGCACCCCACGCTTTTTACTCTGAAGTAAATTATTCTGTTATTATCTTAAATTTTATTATAATTCTATTTTGAGGTATATAATTATGATTCATTGTTTGACCTTTTAATACTGTAATACAAACTCTTTGTATTGAAAAATTATTTTCTAATTTTTAGTTCGGTTGCATATAAAAGCGTGTTTTTTCGTTTTTTTAAACTATTATTTATTATTTTTTATAATCACCTTAATTCCATTTACCAAAACGGTACCTTATAGATATTGGACGTGAACATGGAATTGAATAGAGATACCAGCACTGTTGCCAGATTTCGTAGTTTTATGATACGCGTAATGTTTTCGTTTTTTTCTTTTATTTGCACGCCTCATTTATTTTTATCAACTTAAACCACGAGTTATTAATTATTTAACTAAGACAGGACTAAAAATCTGCTTTAAGATACAAATCCCGACACAATCACGATTCGGTCCAGTATCTCAGAAAGCTCGAAAGTGGCAAAAAACCAATTTGTATCAATTATGGTAGCCTACCGTTCGAACAGTCTTCCATCCCCTTTAAAATAGAGACAGGCACTGACCATTCGTTTTTGCTTTCATAGACTAAAAGATAAGACGGCAGGTGTTTGGTGAATATACAGGGTGTCCAAGAATATGTGGCAATCTCTCGGATTTACATAGAACACATAGAAATAATGTGACAAGTTTATATAAAATATTTTCCTAGGTCCCTCTTTACAGAGATATGTGCCCTTAAGCGACACCACTGGAAATCGGTTTTTCCTAAATAACTTTTATTTAACTTGTTATAATAAAATATTTTTTTATCTAATAAATATCAGTTAGGACTCCTTAAAATGGTATCCTTATAAAACATTTGCCTTCATTAGTTCGCCAGGGGTGGACTAACCCTTAAACAATAGTACTAAATAGTAAGGGAACAAAAAATATATTTTTATATAGCTTAAACCCTTAGCTCAAAATAAGATAATTTCGTCCGATATCCGATAAAATGGAGCTTTTTCTAGAAAATAACATTTTGATTAAATTGGGTTGTATTTAATAATTTTGTTTGTGACAGTTCGATATAGACTCCCTCTTATTTTATGCAATATCTAGCTTTAAATACCAAACATTATATCCACAATTTTTTGTAAATAAAAGATTTTTTTTTATAAGTTTTTTTAGTACTTACCATTTGCAACATAATATCCCAATGTTTTAAGATGTCCCTAATAAACAAAAACTTGTTTTTGTCGAAAACTCTTTAATTTATTGATATCCAACAATTTTACCTTTTTTTCAGCTATAGATTTAAGCTACCCAAAAAGACTTATTTTATTTCTTTATTATACAGGTTGTACAAATAATTAACACTATCGTGTAAGTGTTAGTCCGCCCCTGGTAAACCAGTGAAGGAAAATGTTTTACAAAGATACCATATTAAAGTGTTCTTACTTGTATTTATCATATACTTTGTTTTACTATAAAAGTTATTCCAGAAAAACGATTCCCAGCGGCGTTCTTTACGGGTAAAGAGGATCTTTAGGAAAAACATTTTGGAACTTGTCACATTATTTTCACGTGTTCTATATAAATCCAAAAGATTTCCCACATATTCTTGGACACCCTGTATCTAAGTGTATTATTCGGGTTAAATATGGGTAAATAAAATATCGTCTTTTGTCTTATTATATATGTTTTAATTCTTTTAAAAAATCAAAAGTTTCTTTTTAAAAAAATACCGAATTTTTTATAATTTCTTGGCCTATTTTTTAAAATTTTATTTAACTAATACAGTCATGCCCAGTTTCACAATATATGGTTACCATCACTTTTGGGTTAACCATTTTGGCAACACCAATCATCACCATTTCGGTATTTTGTTGCTTCCATGGTAACAAACTTATAGTTAGTGTTAACCAAATATTGTGACACTGGCCGTTAGACTAATCTGCGGTGCTTTTAAAGAATGTAAACAAATCAAATATCGATGGAATCAACTATACTTTAGTAGTTTTTAATTTTAATTAACTAATCCTAGAAAAGCATATGTTGGTAAAACCTTATTGTGAAAAAATGTGGAAATAACGATAAAAGATAGGAAGTATAAAATTGCAACAAGAAAAATGTCATGTCAGAAAAATTTTAAACTGTAAACATAACTGTAATAGTATATTACATTACAAGTGTGGAAAATGACTAATTTCACACGATGGGAATATTGTAGCACGAGGCGTTAGCCGAGTGCGACAAACCCACGAGTGTAAGAAAGTCATTTTCACACGAGTACTGTACACTATTTTTCCTACGACCACAAATTATTCACCAAAAAAAAAAAATAAATTAAAGTTTGTCTGTTCAGAAAAAATAAAAAACAATTGAGAACTTTGCAACACTAGGGTGATATTTACTTTGCAACACTAGTGTGATATGTACTTCTCCTCACTGACATATTATACTGTTTTGACAATATTTTTACATCGAAAATCACCTACCTAGAAGCATTATATAACTTTTATCATTTTGGAATTTAAAAAGGCCCTCACTTAATAAAAATTGTATGGTTTTGTTAGGTAATAACGGTAATAGTTTAATACGGTTTTCTGCTATTATAAGGGTTTTTTAAGAATTATCGATCTCTTACATATTTTAGACACTCTTCTAAATAAAACGTAAGTGGCGCATATCCAAAATATTCCGTTTTTAAAAAACATTAGTAAACAAACTTACGGGCCCGGGGAGTGAAAAGGGGTGCTGGGTGGGGTAAAATTGGTAAAACGAGTTAATGATACTGAACATCACATGTAAAATTAAGTAAAAATTACAGTTTTTCCTCATATTTTTAAGAAAAAATATAAAAAATATGAAAATTGTAAATGCATAACCTAAAGTCCTAAAAGTAAAGAAAAAACTACTACTAAACGTCAGTTACCATTCAAAATATGGAAAGCATTTATGGAAAGCATTTGGCAACGTCGGAAGAGTCTGATTCTATTTATGAATGAATAAAAGAAAGTGGATTCATAAAGTGTGTATTAGCCTTAGGTTTAATTAGGGATTTAAAAAAAAGATTTAACTAGTTGTTTGAGTACACGACGAAAGAGAGAAAGGAATTTGATCTATAGGCTTTTTTTCTCTGGCGCTTTAGGTCGAACGGTCAAGCGGCAAGGCTGCCTCTATGAAGTGCGTGCTCAAAGGTAGAAGGGAGATTTTTAATTTGATCTACTTACCTGACAACACTGTGCCACTGAGCAAGCAGTCAGTGAAAGTTGTTTTTTGTGGTTATGTCTATTTTTGTTTATGTTTTTATTTTTTCAGAAATTTTATTATTACTCTTTTTAATATTAGAAGAAAGCTTATACTATGTAGTAACTTAATGTCAATAAAATTATTTTCGCTAATTTGGGTTCTACTGTTTAAGGTAAGTAAAAAGTATTTTTAACTGTCACTACAATAAATATGTCACTTGCAAAACCAATAGCAGTTTTTAGAATGACATCATAATATATATCACACGAGTGTTGTAAAGTACTTTGCAACACTAGTGCTGTAAAGTACTTTGCAACACTAGTGTGATATAACGCATTTTCTATGCATAAAACTAGTGTGCTATTTGCTATTTTCACAAGTGGTCGTAGGAAAAATAATTCTAATTTTCCTTATTTTATTTATTTACCTCTTTGTACCCTTGACTTTTTTAATCCTAAATTATTGACGGGTAAAAAGCACCCTCATTTATTGGATTAAAAGGATCAATAATTTGGTTTCTAGGCTGTATACAATAGTATGTAGTAAAAACTGGTTTAACAACATTGTGTTTATAGGCCTATTTTATCTTTATCTATTACATAAAATCGTATAAAGCAGGGGCTAAATAACAATTGAGCTGAAAAATGCTTTTTATCTAAAAAAATATTATTTTGTTCTGGAAAAAATTGTTTGTCTTTATTTAAATAACAATAAGGTTAGAACAATATTAAAATATATAAATTACAAATGTATTTCCTAGACAATAACCACGCCTTAATGCGTCTAAAATACAGGGTGTCCGACTATATTTTGACCCATTTTGATCGCGAATTACTTTAAAACAAATAAGCTTATCAAGATGCGGTTTTCGCAAAAAGCCATAGGGGAGAGCGGGGAGGGCCTGGACACTTTTTGATCAATACTATTTTTCGTCTACATTATAAAATATTTAAAATGTTTTTGTGTGTATAAGTATCGCTTAGTAATATATCTTAACAGTTAATAAATGCCAAATATTTTTATGAAATATGATTAGTATTTTAACAAGAGAAATGACTACATGTCAAGTGTCCAGATCCACCCCATATACGGGGAGGATCTGGACAAATAAACATCAAATTTTAACCCAATAATTAAGAGTTACTTATTTATTTTTAAAAATCAACAAAAATGTTGAGGTTGAATTCGTGCCAGCCATTTTATTGATTTGACATGATTTTGGGTACTTCATATTATTTTTTAATGCATACTCAAATACAAAACATATTAGAACTTTTAAATACTTTGCTAACTAATTTTCTGTTTCCGTGGAAAATTTTTAAGTGGTGACGTACTTTGGATAAAAAGTTTCAATAATTATTATTCCCTTTAAGCTTTGCTTATTTACATAGGTGCCGAAAGCTGACTTTGTGATTCTGTGCTTTTAGGGACTTTTTCGATAATTTGGCATATTATCAGTAATATTGATGACAGCTTGCTTTACAGATTCAGAATAAAAAGTTTAGTTTGTCTTTTTTTTGTACATTTGGGGAATTTTTAATAAGAAAAAAAAAGAGAAAGGTTAGCTTAAAAATTAATTATGGGAGGTTCTGGACATATAAGTAGGGTTGGACGACTGTCCATACCCTCCCCATGGTAAAATTTGACAGATCGGCAATTTTATGAGTACGTTAAAATACTGTTAACGATAAAACCCTAAATAACTATTTTTAAAATTCTAAATGTACACACACATGACAAAATAATAGGGTATAATAAAAAAATACGAAGAAATTGCAACTTATTCTCTGGCAAAATATTAATTCGAATTACAAAAAACGTATTTTTGAATTTACCTCGACTATAACGAACCTTTGCTGTTGAATTAACTATGAACATTAAGTGAGTTCGTTTATTACTAATCTGTTACCTCGAAACGCCCGACTGTCAAATTTTTCGTTCGTTTAGTACATCTGTAAGCTTGATCAAATCTGCTCTGTGTTCGATAATTGAAGATCTGAATGCTCGGAGCTAGCTCGGATCGCCTCAAGTCAAATCGCCGAGCGGACAGATCTAAAAATTTTTATGTCAAAAATAGAAAACGCAAAATCAGGTACATTTATAGGTTGGAAAACAAGAAATTTCAAAATAATGTCATTTTTTCAAAAAAGACATGGAATCAGAAGATTTAGTTGGTTGTTTACTGTATTCTTGTAAAATTTGCGAATTTGTTTGCATTAATCCCGAAGATATGACAGATCACGTAAATGGCCATTCATTTGCAAGTAGGTCGAACTGTCAAATGTTTTAGAACGCGTTCGGTAACTGCTATCAGCTCTGTTAACTCCAAAGGGACGTGACTTTTTCTCTGCATCTGCTCGCGGTAAATTTGATGTGTCCATATGCTCCCGGTGTCCAAACCCAGCCCGTTCTCTCCTACATTTTTTAAACGTTTTTTATTATATTTTTGCCATTTGATCGTGGCAATTTGTTAATATAAAAACAAAATAGCTCATTTTTCGACATAGGGAAAGATAGTTTAAATACAGTATTATGTATATTTTTCTTCAATCAAAAAAATTCAAAAATAAAGCATTTAATTTAATCAAACGCCTCTATCAACTTTATCGTAACATGTCATAAAAATGTATGCATAATTACCTGCAAACGGAAATTTCCCTAAAAATTTGGGATAAAACCGTTATTTGTAATGGCGAAATGATAAATGATTATAGTTTTTCGGTTCAAAAGGTCTCACAAATGTAAAGTGTGATATATCGTTGGTATTAGAATTAAATTACGAGTTTACTAAGTTTAAAACCAAATATTCCGCCCATTTAAAAAACAAAATTGATGATGGTGGAGCAAAGACGAAACGTCGGATCTTAAATACGGTGAAATCATTTTATATAAAAAAAGTGGCAATGTTAATTTGTCGTTAGTTTTAAAATATCTCTTCAAATAAATGGAGAAAAAAATAAAAACTGTTTCGCAAAATTTCGGTTTTTGCCGGATAATTCCGGAACGTCCGCAAGTTTAAAGGTTTTTAGAACGGAATATTGTTAACCATAAAAATGCGCAACTTTGTCCCAATTTAACCAACCCTTTATCTCGTACAGATTCCGAGATCCTAATGCTGTTTCTCGAATTTGGAACAGCCTGTATTTTATATTATTTTTTCAACATTAAAAAACTATCCTACGGTATATTAATCTGCTGCGCTGTAGTAAATCCCGAAATCCCCTATTAGGCTCCCCTACCATAAAGCTATACATTAAAAGACAACTTTTCTAAAAACTTTTGTTAATATTATGAATAATTTAGAGCTTTGTTGCCGAATTTTCCTGTGACCTTTTATGTATTTTTTTTGTCAAATATATTTTTAATTGGCATGCAGTCAACTTTTAGAGACCAATAAATCCACTATTTTTTAAATACATCCTAGCTTATGTTAAATTTGTTTAATTAAAATAAAAGACTGTAGAAAAATACACATGGTGTTTGATTTAAAATAACAAAGTTGCCCTACATTCTACTGCTAACTGAATGTCACAACTAAATGTCAAGGATATGATAAAAAATACTTTTAAAAAATAAGACTTACTGCAAAAATCGTATCCTAATAAATGTATTTGTTTTAAAGTTATTCGGGGTGAAAATGGATTAAAATATAGTTGGACACAGTTGGAATTTTCAAACTTAACTAATGCTAGCTCATTACTTTCAACCTACGGGATGAAATTAACCTTTTTTTCATGGGTCGAAAGCAAAAGTCAAAAAAGTAATACTCTCATACTTCAAATAAAGTCGAATATGTCAATAAAAAATATTTTATAAGAACTGTAAAAAATGTACATTATTATTGTGCTTTAAACAGATAATATGGCCTATTACCCGCAGCCATTACTAACGCTCATTACCCACATCACATCCATTACGACCGGCCGACATAGAGTACTTTAAATATGCATAAATACGATAATAATTCGTAAATGTTTTCGACAAACTCGTTTTCTAAATATAACTATTTAGACAAGGTCACTATTTTTTAGTCACACGAGTATAAAAATATTAATTAAGAACGTTAAATTAACTAATAGTATAATTAATCACATTCGATAAAAAAACTGGCAGTAGGAGATAATATCGCGTATGCCATGGCTGACAAATAACCCTGGTCTGCAAAATTTTTTTTTTTGCTCCTTCGAATAATTACACACGATTTTAATAGATTCAGTACTTTTTAATAAAGATATTTAATTAAAAAATATGTATCACATCTAGTTTTTGTGTAATAACTTTTTTTTCAAAATGCATTTTTAGCTTTAAATTTAAATCTTAAATTTAATAACTAAAAAATTAAAAGACATACTTTGTCTTAACACCTAAAAATAAATTAAATGGAATATAAGCTTATTATTCGTTGCAATTGACTTCGTGGTTTTCTTTTTGTTTATATTTTTAAGGTTTTTACGGCAAATCAACCAATAAAAACCTGCAAGCATTGTTTGTCTTGAAAACCCATGTCCATCTAATAATGCATCCAGATTAGCAAGAAAAAGTTTGAATAATGCATTTTACGGGACACGTTTTTTTATTAACACGCTTTTATTAACTTGGGTTGTAACTATCTATCTATCCATCTGGCTATCTATGTAACGGAATCTTTGAGCCTAATTTTTAACCAACTTCCAGCTATTCGATTTCTTTGAAACTTTGCACACGTATTAAGGACCCATGACAATGCAATAATCTGCAAACAGTATCCCGTTATCCTGCTTTGGATCGCCAGGAATTAGAAATTCCATTATATTATAAAAACAACACCTGGGTTGCCATCTGTTGGCAACATTCCAAACTTTGATACTCAATTGCGAAGAAATTTTTTAGTGGGTTGCCATCTGTTGGCAACATTTCAAACTTTGCTACTCTTTGCCATCTGTTGGCAACATTCCAAACTTTGCTACTCAATTGCGAAGAAATTTTTTTAGTGGGTTGCCATCTGTTGGCAACATTTCAAACTTTGCTACTCTTGTTCACTAAAAAATTTTTTCGCCATTTTGTCAAGAGTAGCAAAGTTAATTGATATAACGAACTAAAAAATGAAAAATAATTAATAGTTTAAAAAACTAAAAAACACGCTTTTTATATGCAACCGAACTAAAATTAGAAAATAATTTTTCATTAAAAAAAATATTGTCATTTCATAGTAAAAAGCGTGGGGTGCTTAATATATTAAATGTTATAATTATTATATTTGCCAATATCTATGATGGAAAAGTTATGAAAAAATAGTAAAATGCACCCACGCTTTTTACTATGAAATGACAATATTTTTTAATAAAAATTATTTTCTAATTTTTAGTTCGGTTGCATATAAAAGCGTGTTTTTAGTTTTTTAAACTATTAATTATTTTAGAGTATTATTAGAAATTTAAAAGGTTTTGAATAATTTTGTGGTAGTTTTAATGTTTTTATTTTATCATAAAATTGTGATACCCTTCTAGAAAACCACTTTATGGTCTTTTTTAACGTATATAATCTAACTCAATTTCAAAATTAGAGTTCTTTACGATCTTTTGAATTTTTGAGCCTACAATGATACATTTTTTTATTTTTTTTGCACCACTGACACAAGGATATTTTGAGTAATTGAAGTAATTTGATCCCCACTCTTCTTATTCATGACCTTTATAACAAATTTTTAAGACCTGGGTTTATAGGAAGTAAAGGTAGCACATTTTCTTTACTTGAAACCAATAATAAACCAGTTCCAAGTTTATATATCTATAAGTTTCTCTTATTTTTGTCTTGTATTTTTATTTAACAAATGCAATTGCTTATATTGCCATATTGCATTTATTTTTTAACCAATCCAGTTAATATTTGGCACACAAATCAAACTTTTTTGTATACCGCCAGAGGGCACTTTACCTAAAACTTAAAATTTATTTATATCATAACTTTTTAATTTTGACGGATATCGCAAAGGGTGGGGGTTTATAAAAAATTAAAAACTTAAAAAATAAGGTACTTTTATTAAAGTCGATAAACCTCACCGTTTAGGCACCAATTGATATGAAAGTTTTCATCAATTTCAATCAAATTACCTACTTACATACAGGGTGTCCAGTAACTCAACCGACAAACTTTACGGGGCGATTCTACAACAAAAAACTAAGACGTTTAGGACATATGTTTATGTTTTTTTGTAGAATCATTTGGTTAAAAGCGGGCTTTACACCTGACAAGTTATTGATCAAAAACTTGTTTAATTACTTTATTAAATATTTGATAAAGAAATTGAAAAGATAGATGTTTTTACTCTCTTCAAGTTATTGTCAAATTTATTTTCAATTTCATCAAATGGTTTTCTAGGGTTATGTTAACTATTAACTAATTACTAAAAGGCCCCTACAAAATATTGATGACAAGTTTTAATTTCTTAAGTACTTGAGCAAGCTACTTGATAAATAAGTTGAGAAAATTTTTAACCGTCAAGTCACTTGAACAAGCACTTGTTCAATTAATTGATCAATTACTTGTCAGGTGTAAAACCCGCTTAAGTTTCTCGGTTGAGTTACTGGACACCCTGTGTGATTGGAAATTGATGAAAACTTTGATGTCCATTGGTGCCTAAACGGTGAGGTCTATCGACTTTAATAAAGAGTACCTTATTTTTTAAGTTTTTGATTGCTTATAAAATGGCACCCCCAGCTTTGCGTTATCTGTCAAAATAAAAAAGTTAGGATGTAAATAAATTTTAAGTTTTAGGTAAAGTGCCCCATGGCGGTATTTAAAAAAGTACTTTTGTCTTAAAATTTTAGAATCTGCAAATCTCGATTTGTGTGCCAAATATCAACTGGATTGGTTAAAAAATAAATGCAATATAGCGAAAAACCAAAATAAAAATTAAACTTTGACGGCTTGTAACTCGAAAACGAATGACATTTAAAAAAATTATATGAAGCTCTACCCATATTTTGTCCAGTATAATCACCCCCTTAAGTTTCGTGATCGATTTTTGAATCACCCTGTATATCTCGGGTGAGGAAGCTCCTTAGCATATAAAAATGCTCGGTAAATAAGAGCTTACTTCTCACCCTAAATATATAATATACTATTATTATGCAGAAAAGTTGTAAGTGACCTTAACGACAATTATAGTAGTGAAATTATAATTATATCTTTGGTTACCTATAAAAAAACTGCTTTATCAGAATTAATTCAAAATCTTATTAATGGATTTTCAATCCTAATACATAACAACACTCAACCTACTTTGTATTACTACCACGCTTAGAGTAATAAAACTCAAAGCTACTCAAAGAAGAAGCAGCAAAACAAATTGACACAGGAAGATTTACGATCACAAAGCATTGTTCAGTTTATTAAACCTGAATACCCTGATTATTCCACCAGTACGTTGAGAATGTAAAATGGATTTTTGCTAACACATGTGCCATATTCTCAATATATTTTAAATTCAAAAATGTTTTTAAATGTGAGTAAATTTGCATAAAATTTTTCAGCTTTGTTTTTGTACAAATATTTTTGTTATAAATGCCTAACTAAAAATAACAAATTTTCTAATTTAAAGGTAGTGAGTCAATAATAATTACGGAAATAAATATGAGACCATAAAAGCCGAATGTGGATATAAAATTTTTGCCTGAAAAAAAAAAGAAAATCTTTTATTAATGTTTTTAAAATGAACAAGCCATATTTATTTTTATATTTTAGAAAATAAACCTGTAATATTTTCATTAGGTAAATAGATGCGGGTTATAAGAGACAAAAAGCAGTTTAAAAAATAATTACGTATCTCTATCCGTATCGTAATGCGCTTGCGCAGAAGCGATACGTTAGTTTTAATACGTTACGTTAAACTTATCAATAGAAGACTCAACAATAACTGACCCGTCCCTTGTCTATGGAGGACTCTTTGTTTGACCTCCGGACAGTGCGGACGTGCGTAGAGGACTACAAAGTTCTTCCGGGGGTGGCGGTTAGAGGTGCCGTATGGACGTTTTTACCTTCGGGGATCAAGGAAAGATTCACGCTAAATTGACGGCATCTTTCTTCTGGATCTAAGCGGTGTGAGCGAAGATTTCTATATGCTGATGGTATCCTGTTTGGTGGTGAACACGAAATATTTCTCACATGGCGGGAAATAGATGGGCGTGCCATGGGAACTGTCAGTAGTAAACGTAACACCAGTAGCACTCTTTCCGCGGTCTTCGAGTAGTGCGGTTCATGTTTACGTAGAGGTCTACATAGACTTCCCGGGTAGGAGATTCAAGGCATCGTACGAGCGTGGCTGTACCCTTGGGGATCGAGAAATGATTCACGCTAAATTGGGGCTTCTTTCTTCTGGGACTAAGCGCTGTGAGTGAAGATTCCTAAAGCCTGAAGTTTTTGCGTTTTGGTGTTGAACACATGGTGTCCTCGTATGGTCGAGGAGGTGCGCACGCCTTGCGGAAATGCGTCAGTAGTGAAAGTGACGGTTATGCGCGATACCAGTAGCAGCCGCTGGCTAGACAGTCACAATTTATGCATGTATAGAGAAATAATTTGTTTTTAAACAGAAAACATAGCTTGAACAATAAAAGGAAAATCTGGGGGTCTAGAACCCGACAATCCAATTTTCCAATCACTTGACGATGGCTGTATGCACTAAGTGTCAAAGCCAAAAACCGAAAATAGAATAGAATAGAATAACACCAGTAGCAGGTCTTGGTTTGATAGCTGACAATTAATGCATTGCATCGATTGTAGAATTATTTTGTTTTCTTTTTGGAATTTCTGGGAGCTACGAGCTTGATTATCCAGATTTTCCGCCGACGAAGCCCTGAAAAGCATAGTCCGGAAGGGAGAGAGTGGTGGATTGGATCTGGGGGGACCAAAACCAAGAAAAAAAATAGAATAGAATAGAAACTTATCAATATGGCACACGTATCCGCATCGCGATCGGTAACGTATTCCGACTTTGGTACATCAAAATTAGAAAAGAAGAAAATTCATAACCATAAAATTTGATTGATTGATTGACAAGTGAGTTAAAAGATAAAAAGTTTAAAACATTGGATCCAAAATTGCATCAATCTTTAAATTAAACAACCTTTGGAAAAAATTGTTAAACACCTGTTAGGTTAGGATACAAACCCTGAACAAAATTGATTTAGTATGCTGTTAAGCCGTGCTTTTAACCTTTTTTGATCGCCGACGTATTATCTCTCGTTGAGTATACGGATAGGTATAAGTGTGCATATTTCTGGTGTTGCTTTTTGTCTTTATTATTTTATAGACACGCTTTGCGTCGGGGGATAACACAACTTTGAGCTAGAATATAAAGCTTCTTTCCATTATATAATAAATAGCTATTTTTACCACCTTCCCAAACCAATAGGATCTAGTATATATTTTTTGTGGTTCCATGTCCTTCCTTTTAGAATAAAAAAATTGGTACAGTCGTGTTTACCAGCACCTTTCTTGTGCCAAAATTGACATATATATCTTTAAAATTATGTTTTAATTTGTATCATTTCTAAAAATTACAATTATATAGCATGGATAGAACCTGCAAATATATTATAATTTAAATAGGTTTTATTCAATAGGCACGCAATCAATGAATAATAGATCTAATACAAAAGTTCGGCATAGCTGTGTTAGGTACGTATGTAGAGACAAAAATAGCGATGCTATTAAACTATTGATTTTTATAAGCTAATAAATACGGGATGGGGTCTCCCATCGACCAATCATGGAGCAACGTCAAGGCTAAAAAGAAATATAAAAATAGAAGAAAAATATCAAATGATATTGTTAATTAATAAAGTATACTAAAGTATTAAAAATGGTAGATATAATTTCCATTATACCTACCTACAGCATTATAGTGAGAATGTAGATGTAATGGAAATTGGAAATTATGGAAATTATATCCAGATTTAAGTTGCCATATCTCCCAAACTATTAAAGATAGGTTATTATATATATATATATATATATATATATATATATATATATATATATATATATATATATATATATATATATATATATATGTATATATATAATTTTTGTAAATAACGTTCCCCCTCAATAAATATCTTGACGTGTTTCGACGATTTTCTCAAATCTGTCCCGTTTCGAAGATAACTTCAGTGGAAAGTTTTTAAATGAACACCCTGTATATTATTATAAGATAGATAGGATACCTCTTCGTTTTTCTTGAGTTTTTTATATGAATTTGTTTCTTTTTTATGCTCAAAGATAATAGATAACAAAGTAGGATATTTTTTTACCGGACGTTATTTTATTTATTCCTATCTTCTTGGTCTTCTCCACACGAGGTGCCGGACTTAATTTAATTAAGTTAGGGCTAATAACACTATCAAGTATTATTTGTTTTTTACGTTTAAGACCCTATGTCCTAAAAACAATGCATTTTCAAACCAATATATATTTTTTAGAAATTACTTAGCTGTTATGATAAAATACATATTTAAATAATTAAATTTAAAAATCTAATAAATATTTATATTTTCAAATACATAATGAATAAAATATACAATTTTCCTTTTTCGAATGGATAAATCGACTGCGTTAATAAAATATTTAACCATAAAAACAAAATGTTTATTGTTTAAATGTTAAAACAATATTTTAATAAAATGAATTTCACTAAATATTACTACAAAGGGTTATTTTTAAGTTGGCACTTTTCTTTAACCCTGTATAAAATGCAAGAAAATAAAAAAAACACAAATTAAATCATGTCCAAAAGGTTATCTTTCCGAAATACTTTTTAACATTTTAAGAAAAAAATGCCATTTTTTTAAAACTTTCCTACCACTGATATTTCCACAAAATTTGGTACACGTTTTTTGACCATTACAATCCATTTTTTGCTTTAGAAGTTAAAAAAACCTTTAAAAACCAAGACGTTTAGATAGTATATTACATTACAAGTGTGGAAAATGACTAATTTCACACGAGGTGGGAATATTGTAGCACGAGGCGTTAGCCGAGTGCGACAAACCCACGAGTGTAAAAAGTCATTTTCACACGAGTACTGTACACTATTTTTCCTGCGACCACAAATTATTCACAAAAAAAAGTTTGTCTTTACAAAAAAAAAACAATTGAGAACTTTGTAACACTAGGGTGATTTTTACTTTGTAACACTAGTGTGATATGTACTTTTCCTCAATGCTATATTATACTGTTTTGAACTTCTCACTTTGTTCATTCTTTTATCCCTAGAGTTTCTAGATTGTGGAACCTGCTGCCCGCGGAGGTCTTTCCTTCCCCCAAATCTTTAAGTATTTAAGTCCCGTGTCAACAAACTCCCTCTTACCTCGCTTAAGACACCCACGGTACGTTAGTATTTAGGCTTTTAGCCTTCGTGGTTTGTCCATAGATAAAAAAAAAAAAACCCAGCACCCCTTTTCACTTCCCGGTCTCGTAACTTTGTTTACTGATATTTTTTAAAAAACGGAATATTTTGGATATGCGCCACTTACGTTTTATTTAGAAGAGTGTCTAAAATATGTAAGTATCAATAATTTTTAAAAACCCTTAAAATTGCAGAGAACCGTATTAAACTATTACCGTTATTACCTAACCAAACCATACAATTTTTATAAGTGAGGGCCTTTTGTAAAAAAGTTATATAATGCTTTTAGGTAGGTGATTTTCGATGTAAAAATATTGTCAAAACAGTATAATATAGCAGTGAGGAAAAGTATATATCACACTAGTGTTGCAAAGTAAATATCACCCAAGTGTGTTCTCAATTGTTTTTTATTTTTTCTGTAGAGACAAATTTTAATTTATTTATTTATTGGTGAATAATTTGTGGTCGTAGGAAAAATAGTGTACTAGTACTCGTGTGAAAATGACTTTCTTACACTCGTGGGTTATATTCCCACTCGTGTGAAATTAGTCATTTTCCACACTTGTAATGTAATATACTATTCCAACACTAGTGCTGTAAAGCACTTTGCAACACTAGTGTGATATAACATATTTTCTATGCATGAAACAAGTGTGCTATTTGCTATTTTCACAAATGGTCGTAGGAAAACATATTATTATGTTCATAGGAAGTTTTAATTTTAGATATCCTTTAAAGTTTGTCGGTTAAGTTACTCTACACCCTGTATATTAGGTCCCAGAAAAGCGTCGCATTGTAGGTCTCTTGATCCCGACAATTTTTAAAATCAGAATGTAAATGGGGTAGCATATATAGGGGTCCGGATTTCGTTGTTGTTGATTTTGGTTATTATAAAGATAGAAACTTGCGGTTTCGCAAACTGTTGCTACTTTTTAATAAAACGAAATGTGACACCAAAATGTTTTTCATGGCCCTCTTACTTTTTGACTACAGGGCGATTTTTTTTCCATTTTGGGACCCCCTCGTATTTCAGTTGTCTTTTAACTTACAACCAAATTAAAAACTGATATTAGTAGATATTTTTACGCAGAATCCAGCGGTTTTTGAGACATGAACCCAACATATGATTTTTCTTATGGAATACCCTGTATATTTTTTATTTAATAAATTATAGTAGATAGGAGCTTTTAAAAATATATAATACTTAATTGTTATTTTATACTTTTATACCCTAAATTAATGTTTTTAATTTTAAAATTGAATTTCTTATAGTAGACCATGATACAAACTTTATAACCAAATAATAAAGTTAGCCCTTAGTTCATAATTTGTTTAAATTTTACCGCAACATCTAAGTTTTTACTATTTTACCCCGCTCAGCACCCCTATTTACCCCTCGGTTCCTTAAGTTTGTTCACTTTTTAATTAATTAAAATCTTAATATTTTAGATCAGCACAGCTGTGTTTATTCTCAAAACAGCATCCAAAGTCAGTATTTATTCATAATTTTTAGAAAAACAACAAAAGAGTAACAATCCACATACACAGCGTGTCTACTTAAGTTCGCACCATATAGAAAACTTTTTATTATTGATTTTCCGATTTTTTTTTTTAAAGAAGATGTTTAAAATAAAAAATGACATAAATATAAAAACTTAATTATTTACAGTTTTAACATTATTAACATTTTTTGACATACCTCGTATACCATTGCAAAAAATAATATCTAATGATTGAATTTTAGGTTTTAGACCATGCACAACTTTTTATTAGGAATAACTTTTTTCGTAAAATCAATAATAAAAAATCCCCATAGTGAGAAATGAGCTTATTTTTTTTTGGTAAATAGTCAAGTTTGCATATTTGTAGGTAATTTTTATTTCTAATCAACTTTCGGTATAAAAAAATCGTTATTGTTAAAAATAAAAGCACTTTTCCCTTGAGCAAAATTCACATTTTTTGACATACCTCATATATCACTGCAAAAAATTAGTATCCGATGATTAAATTTTTAGTTTTAGACCATGCAGAACTTTTTATAAAAAATATTTTTTAAAATAAAATCAATAAAAAAAATGTTTTCCATATGGTGCGAACTTAAATAGACACGCTGTATAAAACTAATTTCTGTAAAAACTTCCAATGAAAATTACACTCACCCATTTGTCTACTCGACAATTATCTCTTGATTACAGAGATAATTGCATGGTAAAAAATCGCAAATTGTGTTTTTAATTGTTGAATTTAAAAATTATTATTCCTTCATTTAATAGTTTCACTTTCTTCAAAGTAATTTTTAACCTTTACACTCGTGCATTAAAAAAATTAGATAATTTAGCTTTCAAGTGTATTGCCCTTTTAAAAACTACTCTCGTTTATTTTCATATTTTGGCGAAATAGCCCAACTCCGAAAGAGGATTTTCACATTTTGGCAAAATTTAAGAATTTTGGGGTGGTAGCCCTGGGGGTTAAGGGGTTGAAGTGGCGCCGTCCCATTTAAAAAAAAAAACTTTTTCCCTCGATAAATATTTTGACATGTTTCGGCGATTTTCTCAAATCTGTCGCTTTTTGCAGATAATTTGAATGGTTAGTTTTTAAATAAACACCCTGTATATATTTTTTAATACTAATAAATAAGTTTTACAACTTATTCAGGTGAAGTAGCGAACCTTATATTTTATAGTAAAACTTAAAAATACGTAATTAAAGAGTTGTTAAAACATAAGTTCAAAATCTTTACCTTCTGGCCTATAGAAATCTAAATTTTATTGCTGTTAATAAAGAAATTATTTCTGATATTTCGCAGCATTCTCAGCAGCAATAACTGATCTCTTAAAATTTACTGCAAGTCGTTATATTACTGGCTACAAATTTTATTTGCTTTCGAAACGTTTTCTCCATACTTCACTATTAGATAGATTGTATTGATGAGATACAAAAATAATTAAATCCATACATTATAAGATTGTTTATATTAGCCACAATAAAAAGTTTATTTTAGAAAGAAGGCACAGAGACATTGAGGAGGTTCTTTTCAAAGTGTACAATCTCCAATAGTAGATTATTATATTTTATTAAAACGAACAAAGAACCTATACATGTAAACTGATGTATTCTTTTTAGGATTAAACATTTTCTAAAGCTGTTTTTACATTTTGAAAGTTTTTCTTAAGTTCGTTTTACAGTCGGCAAGTTTTTTCTGCAACTTGCAGAAACTTGTGGTAGGCATGCGCAGTACGCTGAACAGCTGATTTTGGCAGCGTATTCTGCAACTTTATTGCGACTTGCAACTTTACCAGTTGGACCGATTTTTCTTGCAGTAGCAACTGCAAGTCTGAGAAAAATTTGGTTATTTTAGTGGTACCAACCCACCCAAAGTTACTAGTTGAGTGACCACCACCTTCTTGCTTTTTGTCTGGAATTTTCATCCCCCAGGAGGGCTAGCGGCAGCAAAAATAAGGGCAAATTGTAGCAGCCATTGGCTCTTTTTCGTTCGATTTTGTTATTTTTAACATCTATTCTAAATACCGGTCAATAGCTAGGTTAGGTTCTAACTTTATTTTTACATTTTGCACGTTGGTACCTTGCCTCATTTTGCAATATTAAAAAGCGAATTGCCGACTGTAAAACGAATCTGCATTAAACTTGCAGCAAGTTTATTGTTGAAAGAAAGGTGCTGCAACAAAATTGCAGAAAGAACTTGCCGACTGTAAAACGGACTTTACATGCAATTTTTTCTTGCTGCAAATTTTTGATCTGCGCACGCGCATTTTTCCCTTTTTAAAATAACTGCAAAGTGCGCGTGTGCAGATCGAAAAATTGCAGCAGAAAACTTTATGCAAGAAATCTTTTAAACTGGAAAAACAGCTTAAAATAATTACCAAACAGCCTTTATAGATGTAGTTATAGCCTAAAGCTGTTTTTATACATTGAAAGTTTTCTTGCATGAGATTTTTTTTTGCAGCAATTTTTATTGCTTGCAATTTTTAGAGTTTGAAATTTCTTGCTGCAAGTGGTTTTAACAATAAGGTGTACCAACTTACCTAAATTGAAAAACAAAAAATGATTTTCTAAAATTTTTTAAGAAAAAATAAATACCCAAATGATTTTTCTTTACAAATATTCTTAAATCAACACTCGACGCACTTCTAGGTTAAGTTTTTTTTTGTCCAGTGGGATTTTTTATTTTGAGAATTGTATATAAAAATCACTAAAGCTGTTTTTACTGTTTAAAAGATGTCTTGCGTGAAAGTTTTCTTTGCTGCAATTTTTTCTATCTACGCACGCGCATTTTTCTGTTTTTAAAACTTGCTGCAATTTTTCTGTCATGCAAGAAGAATATGAAACGCGATATTTTTCTTGCAACATGCCTGAAATTTTGGTAATTATTTTAGTGATTTTTAATCTACCATTCAAAAATAACACTAGACAATAAACTTAACCTAGAAGACCGTCGAGTGTTGGTTAAAGAATATTTGTAAATATCAAATAAAATGTAGCGTATATTTATTTTTGTCTTACAAATTTTAGGACATCATTAAATGAGTTGTTTTTTAATTTAGGTGAGCTGGTACACCTTATTTTCATAACCAGTTGCAGCAAAAGTTTCACTGTAAAAAAATTGAAGCAATAAAAATTGCAGCAAGAAAAATGTGATGCAAGAAATCTTTCAAACTGTAAAAACAGCTTAAAATAATTACAAAATTTCAGGGTTGTTGCAAGAAAAATATCGCGTTTTATATTCTTCTTGCATGAAAAGTCTGTTTTTACGGTTTGAAAGTTTTCTTGCATGCAATGTTTCTTGCTACAATTTTTCAATCAGCAAGAAAAACGTTCATGCAAGAAAAAGTTTTGAACTGTAAAAAAGCTAAAGAAAATGTTTTCAAAACATAAAAATGGGCGTACGCAAATAGAAAAATTTCGGCGAGAAAACTTTCATACAAGAAATCTTTCGAACTGTAAAAAAGTGCTTTATTTAAATTTAGCACTGGAAATTATATGTATATTTTGGCTCATTTATCCTACTGTAGTATTAGTAGTAGATACAATACAAACGGAGGTAAAAAGTGTATTATTACTGTCAAAGAAAAAGGATGGTTTACAAAGGCGAGGAACCATTTCTAGAGACAAAAATAAAACTTTATTTTATTATTTACAACAATTTTATTTTATTTAAATTTATGTACAACCTTTTTTAAAATTTCTATTTGATTTATTTATTAATCAAAAATGTGTTAACCCAAAAAATTGATTTTTAATTTGTCAAATAATTACGCCACCAGACATTTATCGCGCTTAAAAGGTGACACAGAGATGTCTAAAATATCGGATAAGATGTCAAGTTGGCAACCACTTAAATTTTTTCGACTGTTGCTGGGGATTTTTTCGCCCTTTCGGGGTCATCCCACCCAGGTTCGACGACCGCCCCCTAGGTGGTGCACCGCAGCCTGAAGGCTTTTGTACTTTGACCCCTACTCCTTCCCATTCACACACCATTCATTCCATAACTTGAATGGTTGATCTCGGTCCGTTCGTTCACTCCCGAGCAGAACACCGCGTGCTGTTGCCCATAACCGACAACGGCCCGGTCACCCATCCAAGTTATGGTGGCGCTTCTTAGTGCTTAAGTCCGGTGATCGACGTTGCCGATACAACCGGAGCAGCCACAAGCGCGGCTGTTGCTAGTGTTACTTTTACTTTCGTTCGACGACATTTATCACCCTTATAGGTGTCACAGAAATGTTCAAATATCAGACAAGATGTCAAGTTGGTAAATTTTCGGATATTTGCGACGGTTGCTAGGATTACTTTTATTTTATTTTACTTTCGACCCACGGGAAATATGTTAACTTTCTACCCAAGAATTGAAAGTAAAAGTCAGAAACGTGACAATTTCAAACTTTAAAAATTCATCAATGTCAACATTACATACGTTGTTGTGATTAAAAAGGATAAATGGAAGTTGTACATTTTCTGAAACTTAGCTCCTCATTTATGTGTTGCACATTGTCTAGGCAATTTCACAGCCCCACAAAAAAGTTGGTAGTCCGAAAGACTAGACCATGGTATCTTTATGTTTTTGGGGTCGCTGAATCCGAATCTGGAGTTAGTTTGCCCCCATCAGATCTTCGTGGGTCAAGATCTTTTCAAGGTCAGATCATTAACATTCATTGAAAAGGGACCATAATTGTGGTATTTTTAATATTTTGGAATCGCTAAATCAGAATCTAGGGTCAGCTTGATCCCATTAGGTCATAATCAGGGTCATTTTAAGATCAAATCATTAAATTTTATTAAAAATAGACCACAATCATGGTATAGTTATATTTTCGGGGTCGCTGAATCCGAATCCATGGTTAAAATGAACCTCAAGGTCAAATCATCAGAAGTTATTGTTAATGCACCAAAATCGTAATATCTTGGGTTTTTTGTGTCGCTAAATCCGAATCTGTAGTCACGTTTGTAATCTATTTTCGATGAATTTTGATGATTTCTCCTTGAAATGAGTTTGATCATGACTAGATGAGGTCAAACTGACACCAGATTCAGATTCAGCGATCCCAAAAACATAAAGATACCATGGTAGTAGGTCCGAAAGACAAGACCATGGTCTCGACTTTCGGACCACCAACTTTTTTTCTTGCGGGGCTGTGTAATTGTCCTTGACAGTGTACAACACATAAATAAGGAGCTAAATTTCAAAAAGGTACAACTTTCGTTTATACTTTTTATTTACAACAACGTATGTAATGTTGACATTGATGTCTTTTTAAAAGTTTGACACGTTTCTGACTTTTACTTTCAACTCTTGGGAGGAATGTTAACATTTCTCCCGTAGCCAAAAAGATACCATGGTCTAGTCCTTCGGACCACCAACTTTTTTTCTGTGGGGATGTGTTATTAACGCAAGAAATTTTAGAATAAATAAAATAGGGAACAGATTTTCAAGAAGCAATTTGCCAGTTATTAAAACTTTTAGGAAACGCAATAACTGTAATTTACATTATACAGGGTCCGGCAAAATGTATTACCTATTTTGTTTCTTTAATATAAAAAAATGTGTCGAGTATTCACTATGGCGATATTTTTATTTGGAAAAGTAGGCTTTGGAGAGTTTATTAAAATTGTTGACAGTTGTCAAAATGCCGCGTTGGTTAACAGAACATCGCATTTTTGTGTCGAAAAATTTATTGAATATAATTCCATTATAGCCGTTCAAAGGTGTTTTCGACGTCAATTTAATGACCGACAGTGTCCGCAGCGGAAGACCATTACAGTTTGGATTCGTAAATGGAGGACAGGAGGATCCGTTTTAGACAAGAAGTCAAGTGGGCGGCCAAGATCTGCCTGCAATGCACTGAACGAAGACAGAGTTAGAAATGCAATTATCGCTGGTCCCAAAAAATCTGTTGTTAAACATGCTACTGTTTTAAATTTATCTGAGCGAAGTACACGAAGAATGTTAAAAAAAATGAATTTTCACCCATACAAGATCGCAATTGTTCAAGAAATAAATCATCAGGATAAGATTAATAGACTTGAGTTCTGTCGCCTTCTTCGTACCAATTATCAAGGTATTGAAAACAATATGTTTATGAGCGATGAGGCCCACTTTTATTTAAACGGAGATGTAAATAAACAGAATTGTCGTTACTGGGCTCAAGAGAATCCACGCGAAATTCATCAGCGTCCATTACATTGTCCCAAAGTAACTGTATGGTGCGCCATCTCCTCGTCTAGGATAATCGGACCTTATTTTTTGAGGAAAATGGTCAGACAGTAACAGTTACTGCCGCACGCTATGTTCAAATGTTGCAGATATTCTTCTTACCGCAAATTCAAAATGAAATTGGACATTACTGGTTTCAACAGGATGGCGCAACAAGCCATACGGCAAGAATAAGCATGGATATTTTGCGACAATCCTTTCCAAACAGACTGATTTCTAAGAATGGTACCATTCCTTGGCCAGCAAGATCGCCCGACCTTTCAGCACCAGATTATTTTCTCTGGGGCTATTTAAAACATAAAGTGTTTGCCAATAAACCTAGAAATGTAAGGGAGCTAAAAACAAATATTGCCAATGAAATCCACGCTATTTCTAGGCAAGTTCTTCAAAATGTAATGAGAAAATTTATGAACCAGTTAGAAGAATGTATTGAAGAGGGTGGCGGTCATTTGCGGCACACCATATTCAAAGCATAATAAACTCCCATCTTTCTTGTTTAAGAATACATGTTCCTTTGTTTTGTTTTTAAAGTTAATAAATTTTTATAAGCAATTTAAAATGGGTTGTTCATTTTGCCGGACCCTGTATATTGATTGCAAAAGAACACTGTAAAAACTTTTTCACCTGTTTATATTTTAATAAGACGAGGCAAAACCATCTCTTAAACGAATTTTATTCACTGATCTCGATGAATTGCCAATGGTATAACCTGCGCGAAACAAAAGTTGCGTTTCATGGGCGAAAAAACCGATTTGTGCGCAAGCCAGTTGAGGGTAAACGCATCCGGCGCCAAACAAACTATCCGCATTATCGGAAAGAATTTGTTGACGGCGTCTTGGTTTTCTATTCGAAGTACGGTAGCTAATGAGGTGTTACGGTCAGACTGCGGACGAAGGGTACGGGGTTCCGGTGTTTGTATTTTGCCACGGCTTTTAAGTGCGCATGTTCGTTCACCCACTGCGCGAGGTCGTAAAAAGTCGAAAAATGTTCTTGCTACTGCGGATCTAAATGTAGGTTATCTATGA